>APFE031097041.1:2618-12998 GCA_000404065.3 Pinus taeda
CCCTAGAGGTGGGGGAAGAGGTTTGACCTTCTATATTATGCCTTCTCTTTCTCATTTTCATGGTTGGACTCTAGAGGAGAAGTGCTATTGTATTTTTGACTTGTATTTTCTGCAATTTGAGGAAAAGGAAGGCCAGGGTTTTGCAGACTTCATTGTGGATTCTTGTGGATTATTATGTTGATGGTGTGTTTCTTACTGTTATTGTAAGTGTGTTTATGTGTTCCATTTCTTAATCTTTTGCTGCTATTTAAACAAAAGAAGTGATAAAGTTTGAATTCATGCATGCCATGCTCATCTTTCAATTTTGTTTAAAATTTATGTTTTCCACTGTCTAGAGAGGATTCGAATTCATTGTTCGCCCTCTTTAGCCTCTCTTCTTTCCTCCTTGATCATCTTTTTCAGCTAAAGGCATCAGCATAAATTCCTACCTTGCCCCAAAGACCCACCTTGCAAAAACTGAGCTCAATCCCCGCACCCTGAATTGCACTCCCTCCAATTGCCACCAAAAAAACCAAAAACTCTAAATCAATCCCCCTTATCAGTTTACTAGCCTAAAATCCTTGTTCCTAATTGGTCAACTCACCCTATTGACAAAATCTACCGAGTTTTGACCCGAGAGAGCCTTCTCATACCTCGTAGGGCTAGCTACGAGGTGAAATGGTTTGATGTAGCTTTGAGGTTTGTCTATCTCAGCCTAGGTGAAATCTCAAAAGCTAACATATTGGCGACCATACTGGGGAGAACAAATTTCTAATTTGCTCATTGTGGTGTGATTTCTTAAGTCTTAGACGGAGTCTGAAGATACGCCAGGTAGCCTTCGAACACGCTCTTGTTTTACATTAGCGTTAGTAGATAAACGCTGCTTCAGTTGATCTCCGTGAGCTTTTGATATCTTCACTTCATTGACAGTTTATTCCCAGTATCTTTATGGACTCTAAGCTTTGGATGATAGGCTAAGAGTTTCCATACGGCTGAGCGGTTTTTCCTTTCCTAGTCCATTCACGACAACAAGCTGGCTACTGATTCAAGACCACTTGTTAGATCTAATTCATCGCCTGCTGTTATTAAATATTTTGAAGATCTTGATTTTGATGAAGGTTTTGAGTTGTCCTTGTTCAAAACCAAATCTGAAAGTGCACTTGATTCTTTAGTTCCCGATCCTGATTTTGCTGCTACCATTGAGTTTGAAAGACACAACAAATTGGTTGAAAATTTTATCTTAAGACATCTACAGACACGGATTCAAGCTACTACCCTCACTGATTTTCTTGAGAATATCTCTGATCGCATTGGATCTACTATCACGGCTCACGAAATATCTTTTCCTCCCTTTGTTGCAGTCTCACCTATAATCACATATCCCGAATCAGCTGCTGGTTCGCCGCCTTCTCCTCATACTCCTCCGACTCCCACAACTCCTCAAACTCCACCTCCCGTTATTATACTCCCTGCTCTCACACCTCCTCCTCCACATACCCATCCTGCTCCTCCTCCGAGAGCCATGGCTGCCTGCTTTGCTCCCCTTGTTCTTCCCCAAAATCTTCATGACATGTCAGCTGATTATCAAAGCAAAATTCCCATGTTTGATGGCACTCCTCAAAGTGTTTCAGCGCAACAACATATTGACAGAATGACCACATTTTTTGATCTATACGAGCTAGATGAAGAAGATGTTACCATGCGGTTGTTCGTGCAAACATTTGCCGGAGAAGTAAGAAAATGGTTCAGAGGGTTAGTAGCTGGTAGTATTGTCTCTTTGGAAGCACTCGAAAGGCAATTCTTGGATCGGTGGGAGATCAGAAATGATCCGCTGCAAATCAATGCCGAATACAACAACCTCAAGAGAAATCCGGGTGAGTCTGTTCAAGATTATATAATCAGATTTAATTCAGTGTACAATGCTATTCCCGATGATTTGAAGCCATCAAGAAAATTTGCATTGCTTAAGTTCCCGGATGGTTTTGATCCGGAGTTGGCCTACTCGCTGCGGGACTGAGATCCTCCTACATTGGAGGACATGCAGAAAATTGCAGTCAGTGTGGAGGCTAATTTAAATGACAAAAGGGCAAGAATGAAGGCGGAAAAGAAGGTCACAATCAAAGAGGAGGCAGCATCCACTTCTCAGGTCCTTCGTGAGGAGATGAGGAAGGCATTTCAAAATCTTAATCTTGGCAAACCAGAACCGCAAGTTCGCAATCCAAATTTCAGAGGTCAACAACAGCAGCCCTAATATAGAATCAAACAGCGGGAAACAAGAGCGCAAGAGGCAGCCGTGCAGCAGCCAATCCAACCTCCATTTCAGCAAAATTATGTCACTCAAGAATCAGATGATGAAGGTGAAGGTGTAGGTGAGGAAAATCATTTCTTTACTCCCGATGATCTGCCCACATACGTCACGGAGGAAGAAGAGCTGATAGGTAATGCATATACACCTCAAGATGAACATTATATTTTATCTAATGATATTGTACTTCAAGATGAGTCTGAAGATTATCAAAGAGGTTACTTGCACGCTCTATCAGCTAATCAAGGCCAGCAAAGGCAATTGAGAAACTGGACAATTCCCATAAATCCAATTCAAAAGAGAGCAGAAAACTCGGCAAAGAATGGTACTGCTGTTCCGCAGAGAAAAGGCAAAGAAATCATGGATCCTTCATCAACTCAATCAGTTCCAGCACAAAAGATGGATCAGCCATCAAATGTACCTAAAGATAGAGCAGAAAAAAGAGACAATCCGGCAAAGGAAGCTGAAAAGAGTCAAGCATTCAGCATTGAGAATGAAGTCGCAAAATTGAAGTTGTCCATTCCATTGACTGAGGTTGTGAAGAACAGTACATATCGAGCACAAATTTCCAAGTTGTTCAACATTGATCCAATGTTAGATGCTGTCAACGTAGAAGATGATCAGCCGGAATTGATCTTTGGGCCAGCTCTAAATGGTGAGTCCCCCGAGAGTGATGTTCCTCCATTTTATATCAGTTTGAGAATACATGATTATGTGCTTCATAATGCTATGTTCGACTCGGGAGCATCACATAATTTAATGCCCAAGGCAATTATGGAGAAGCTGGGGCTTGATATTACTCGAAAGTACCATGATCTATATTCATTTGATTCCAGCCGAGTTAGATGCATTGGTTTGATTAAAGATTTGGTTGTTAGTCTGGATCAAATTCCGGCAAAGAACCTGTTGATGGATGTGGTAGTAGCAGACATTCCTCCACGATTCGACATGCTCCTTTCAAGGTCATGGGGATCCAAGCTCAAAGGTACCCTTCAGCTTGATTTTTCATATGCTACTATTCCGGTGTTTGGACAGATGAGGAAAGTATATCGAGAGCAAAAGATGAAGTATATGATTACCACCAAGGAAAAGCCAGTAAATCATCCTGTAAATTATGTACAAACAGCTTTAGAATCTTATGTCTTATTTGCTGATAATTTTAATGAGGTAGATAGCCAGTTAGTTCAGGCAGAAGATATCCCAGGCATTGCAGAAAATTTCAGAGAAGTATTGAGAACGGAACGTGAAGAAAGGACTGCTGTCATAAGGTCAATCGCTGAAACAAATGAGCAGCAAATCATCACTGCAACAACATCACAAGTGCAGCCCTTAGCAGATGATGAGAATGGTCTTTGGACCATGGATTTTGATGGTGTAGTGGGCAGCGATGGAGCTGGTATAGGTGTATGGATTCGTAGTCCATTTTCAGTCCCTAATCAAGTTCCAAGCAAGGTACGGGTGTGTTCTTATAAACTAGCATTTGATTGTTCAAACAATGAGGCAGAATATGAAGCTCTTATTGCTGGTTTGAAAATCCTTTTGAAGTTAAAAGCAAAGAAAATAGCAGTATATGGCGACTCCGAACTAGTATCAACAAGTGAAAGGTGAATTTCAGGCCAAACATCCTCGCATGAGAGCTTATAGAAATGCTGTTTTAGATATCCTGAAAAGATTTTCTGAACATACCTTGACATGTGTGCCCTGGATTCAAAATGGTGTTGCGGATGCATTGGCCAAGGCAGCAAGTAATTTGAAAAGACCAATGAATTCAAGCAACAAGTTCGAAATCTATGTGAAGCATCGTCCTACAATCCCGGATAATCAAAGGCGCTGGCAAGTCTTTCAAGATGATGAAGAAATCAAAGACTTCTTGCATGGAGAAGGTAAATTTGAAGAAATCTCAATAGATTTGGAGCCTGAAGGAGTGAATCAAATGGATGTTTTGCAGCTGAAAGATAATTATATTCCCAAAGGGCTGATTCCTTTAGAAGAACTTTTTGATCAAGATGATGTGGCCCGCAAGCCAACTTTGATGCCAACAGACGTGGGTGTGGAAGATGTGAACCTTGGGACAGCCGAGAATCCAAAGATGGTGAAGTTGTCAAAAGCATTGCCGCCCAAGGTAAAGAATCAATACATTAGATTATTATCATCGTTTTCTAATGTCTTTGCTTGGGATTATTCAGATTTAAAGACCTATGATACAAGCATTATTCAACACACTATTCCCATAAAGCCAAATCAAAAGCCTTTTCGGCAAAAGTTGCGGAGGATCAATCCCAAGTTGCTGCCTTTGATCGAGAAGGAAGTCAATAGGCTCTACAAGTCTGGAATTATAGTCCCTATTCGCTTTTCTGATTGGATTTCCAATCTAGTGCCTGTGAGAAAGAAAACTGGTGAAATACGCTTGTGCATAGACTTTAGAAATTTGAACAAAGTATCTCTCAAAGACAACTATCCGCTGCCCAAAATGGACCACATATTGCAGCGGGTAGTGGGCGCTTCAAGGATGTCATTGCTAGATGGATACTCCGGCTACAATCAGATTTTAGTGCATGAAGATGATCGTGACAAGACAACATTTACTACTCCATGGGGTACATTTCATTATGCCAAGATGCCGTTTGGTTTGAAGAACGCGGGTGCCACATTTCAGCGAGCTATGGATATGGCCTTTGCCAATGAAAAGGATATATTTTTAGTTTTTATCTTGATGATCTAACCATATTTTCCAAATCAGATGAAGAGCACTTGTTTCATTTGACCAAAGTGTTCCAAAAATGCAGAAAATATGGTATTTCTTTGAATCCGAAAAAGAGTCTTTTTGCCATGAGTGAAGGCAAGTTGCTGGGACATATCATTTCCAAAGATGGCATTCGAATTGATCTTGCACGAGTGGAAGAAATTCAGCAACTAGTGCAGCCCCGAAACAAGAAAGAAATTCAGTCCTTTAATGGCAAGTTAAATTTTCTGTGCCGCTTCATTCCTAACCTTGCAGAGCATCTTAAAGAGATGACCAATATGCTTCGGAAGGACAGCGAGATCAAATGGACCGAGGGGGCAGTCAAATATTTCAATTTAATCAAGTTAATCTTGTCTTCAGCCCCAACCTTGATCAGCCCTGATTATACTCAAGATTTCATTATGTTTTCTTTTGCTTCTGAGCATACATTGGCAGCCGTGTTGATGCAAAAGAGAGAAGGAGTTGAGAGGCCAATTGCATTCTTCAGCCGAATCATAAGAGACGGGGCGCTGAATTATAATATCATTGAGAAGCAAGCATTGGCACTGATTAAGGCCTTGAAATATTTCCAGGTATACATACTTCATTCTCATGTATTGGCATATGTTCCTAGTGCGGCCGTAAAGGATGTCTTGGTACAAACGGAGCTGGAAGGTAGGAGGGGTAAGTGGATTGCTGCTCTTTTAGAATATGATGTTGAGATCAAGCCTACCAAGCTGATTAAAGGCCAAGGTCTAGCAAAGTTGATGGCTGAAACAAACCTTCATGCCCTTGACATTAACTTGATTGCTGCCTTATCTGACGGTGAAGAAGAAAATTCAGCAGTTCAGGTATCGGATATTTTCATTTCTTCTCCTTGGTATGCTGATATAGTTTATGTGCTTCAAAATGTATCTGCACCTCCTGGAATGTCAAGAAACAAAGCAAGGACATTGAAGCTAAAGGCTGCTAAGTTTTGCATTATGAAATCTGCACTTTATTGGGAAGATCCTGGTGGCATCTTGCTGAATTGTTTGGTTGAAGAGGAAGCAAAGGTAACAGTAGAGGATTTCCATAAAGGCGACTGTGGAGGTCATTTATTTTGGAAAACTATAGCCAATAAGATCTTACAGGCTGGTTTCTATTGGCCTACTCTATTTTCTGATGTGTACCAAGCAGTGAAAAGCTGCCATGAATGCCAGATATTTCAAGGGAAACAAAGATTGCAGCCATTGCCTCTTAAACCGGTGGAGATCAGTGCACCATTTCAGCAGTGGGGTTTAGACTTCATTGGCGAAATTCACCCAGCATCATCCGGGCAGCATCGATGGATCTTAACCGCCACCGATTACTTCACAAAGTGGATAGAGGCAATTCCCACTCGGCAAGCCACGGATTCGGTAATCATTTCTTTTCTTGAAAATAATATTTTGTCACGTTTTAGCTGTCCATCCAAATTGATTACAGATAATGCAGCAGCATTTAAGTCCAAGTGGATGGTTGATTTTTGCCATAAGTATAACATCAGCTTGGGGCACTCCACGGCTTATCATCCACAAGGTAATGGGCTGGCCGAATCATCAAATAAGTCACTAGTGAACATTATCAAGAAGATGCTGGAAATTAACAAGAAAAGTTGGCACAACAAGCTGGTAAATGCATTGTGGGCTGATTGGGTAAGTCAAAAGAAGTCAATTGGTATGTCGCCATTTGAGATAGTTTATGGAATCGATGCAGTTTTTCCAACATCACTTAGTGTGCCGGTCGCAAGATTGCTCCAAGAAGCGGGTGAAGATTCAGATCCAATGCAACGGTGAATCAATCAAATGATTCACTTACAGCAAACCCGGGAAGAGGTTTTCCAAAATTCTTTGAGGCTGCAAGAGCGCATCAAGAGATCTATGATAAGAAGGCAAGTTGGAAAACTCAGTTGGAGGATGTTGTTTGAGATGGATGCCCCGAATTGAGGACAAAGTAAGCACGGTAAATTTGATAATTTGTGGAAAGGTCCTTATAAGATTGCTGCATATCGTGGTCTCAATGCTTTCCTTCTCAAAGAGATGAATGGTGATGAATGTCCCGGTGGGTCGGTGAATGGCCGGCTTTTGAAAAGATATCATGCTTGAGCGATTGCTGCTCTAATCATCCTCATTGTAATTACCATTTTTCTTTCATATTACAGTAAGTGTGAACTGATCTCTCATCCTTAGTTTGGGGCCCATGGTGAAGGCTATAATTCTAAGGATAGAGGTTGGTTGGTGTGAAGTTTTCAGATAGTTTATTTTCTGCAAAAGTTAGTTTGTTTGTGTCAAAGTCCTTTAAAAAATTTCAGTTTGTCAGTCCAAGTCCAATATAGTCATTTCAAGTTTGGTCATCTGTGTACAAGTTGACTCCATTTGCCCAATGAATAAAACACTGGTCTGCTATCCCAGAGGTCTAAGGTTCTTGGCACTCCAAGGAGCTACCATCCCCATTGGAGCCAATGTTAGTGTGTCGGTTTGGAGCCCTCATCGGTGATCAACATCTTTTGCATTATGCATATGTAGGTGTTTTCATCAGCATTCAGTTTTGAATCCCGTTAGGTATGCCCATAACACTGGATGGAAGGAGCTGGATCTTTGTTCCCTTCTTGGCTTTGCTGATCAGGTCATATCATGTGAATGAGTGTGTATTTACACTTGTTTATTTTTTTATTTTGAGAATCCACTTCTAGGTCTAGGGTTTCAGTCAAAATCACTTGCAAGGTCATGAGTTCAAAAGGTTCATAACAGTTCCCAGCAAGCCAGAGAGGTATGTAAATATGTTCCATTGATATTTTTTCATCAGCTACAGCTCATTTATACCTTGGATTTAAAAACTCTGTTTTTAAACCCAAGGTCATGTGAAAATGGCAAAAATAAGGAAAATTTTCAAAATTCTTCAGAATGCCGACAATAACCCTGGTTTCCTCGCCAGAGTCCATCAGATCGTCAACCTGCAAAAAGAACCAAGTGAAAGCACTCAAAAGATCAATTTCAGGCAAAGTGAAACTTAAAAAACAGTGTTAAAATGAATGTCAAAGAATACAACATTAGAAAGTGGGTTTGATGATTTAATTTTTTCTAATGTGGACCTATAAAGACTAAATTTCCCTCTTCATGGCCTCATTATGCATTTGCAAGTTTGCAAAACACAAGAGAGAGCAAAGGAAGGCGATTTGCAGCATTTCGATCATTTCCAAGGGGGCGCGACCACTCGAAACTGGGGCGCGACCACTCAAAGCCACTCCCACAGTGCGTTTTTAGAAGGGGCGCGACCACTCAGAGGGGGCGCGACCACTCGAACCTGGGGCGCGACCACTCAGCCTGGGTTTTCCAGAAAACTGCTAAATCAATTAAATCACCCTCCCAAGTGCCAAATCGACCAGGTAGGCTCTAAATTCATCAATGATGCCAAGGGATGATTGAATGATGATGTGTCTAATGGTTTTATCCTTTAAGATTTGCAAGAGAATTGGTAAAATTGGCTGTTGTTAATGTAGGCATTATGCTAGGGTTTGTGTGTTTTCTCAAGGTTTTAACTCCCTTTTATCCCTTCCTTGTTTCCTTTTAAATTAATTTCACAAATGTTAATGCATGTTTTCTCTTATTTCATTTGCAAGAAATGCTAAATTTCCCATCCCATATTCCTACAAAACCTATCCCTCCCCAAATCCCTTCACAAAACCCTAATGCCCTTCATATTCCAACCAAACCCTAAATACCCTCCCCACAGCAAACAAACTAAATGGACCAACAGCAAGGAAACAAAACAAAAGAATAAATAAATATATATATTACGTGAAAAGAAAAATAGCAATAAAATGCCAAAATGACCAAATATGAAAAAAGAGATATTGTTTGGTATAAAAAAAGAGGTAGGCTGCTGTTATGATATTCATAAAAAAGAAAAATTAAAGAATGCAGCTGTATATATTTAGAAAATGGACATATTGCTGTGGTTATGGTCTACAAAATAATGTTGCTATGTCTCCCAAAACCAAACCCTGTTTTCCCTTTTTCCTCTTTTCCTTTTGAAGTTGTCAATCTCCTTTTGACAAAAATATAAATAAAGCCCTCCTTCCCCTACGACCAAATGTACATGAATCCCTTTCAAATAACAGAGTTAGCCTCATGATGTAAATGCTGTCCCATACCCTTGTTGAAATGTATGTCCTTTCCCTTAGTCACTATCATACATGTTTTCCCTTATGATAAAATCTTAATAAAGTATTTCGCTGCAAATGATTTCCTGAAAGATGAGATGATATGTTTAACATTTTGTGAATTATCCCTAAAAATCCCTGTTTTTATATTTTCCCATTCCTTATTAAAATTCCCTCCCCTAACATTTCCCTTATGATTTTTTTCCCCTTGAAAACAGCGTACTTCTCAGCATTTTGCAGGCAGAGGCAGCAGTTCTATTTAACTTTCAGCTTGCTCATCTTGCTCCAAAACCATGTCAGACACTGAGACTTATGAGCAAGGTGATGACCATTCATCATCTACAGAGGTGGAGGTTCAACAGAGGCCTCGTAAGGGGGGCAAAGGTGGTCATCATAGGAGACAGGAACCTACCTCTTTGGCAGAATTGCAGGCTTGTCCTTTGGCAATGAATGGTTTCCATTACATGTCATGTTTTCAGTTCTGCGAGAGGCTTGCTCAGATTCAGCATCACAGGGAGTTGGCACGTTTATTTGTTTTGCACCTTCATGATGGGCAGGTCACTCTTGCAGGAGTGAATTTTGTACTATCTCCGGAGATGATTTCAGAGGCTACTGGGATACCGAATGTAGGAGAGGTGTGGCCCAAGCGCAAATTGCTGGATTTTGTTTTCTTTGAGCCATATGTCAGGCCCTCATTTGTGAGTCACTTATCAGGGGTCTTTCCTTTCAAATTCCTCCGAGCGGAGTATGCTTCGATCATGCGGCTTATTATGCAGTATTTTACATGCGAGGGAAGATTTTCACAAGTCTTCTCTTATCACATTCACATGTTGATGCACTTTACCAGAGTGAGGATGATGAACATCCCGGTTTTCTTCTTCCAGGACATTTGAAGGATGTCATCCGTATTTCAGAGGCAGTCCCCAGCCCAGCAGCATAGGAGTTTGTGCCATCATGGTCTCATTTAGCTTGTTGTTTCTTATCAGTTGAGGCAGCAGGGCATTTCATGGGCAGACTTCATTTCTCATGAGGACTTTACAGCGTCATCACAGCCACAGCTACAGCCAGAGGCCATTCATGAGGAGGGAGGTCCATCACACCAGCCCGATATTATTGTGCCGACACATGTTGTTTCCCCACTACAGTGTACATATCAGAGAGGTCATAGAACCTTGTTTGCAGCAGCTCGAC
>APFE031097042.1:4803-30015 GCA_000404065.3 Pinus taeda
AGATTTGATCTAGGCCAAGTTTGAAGAGATTGCCCCCAATCCAAGTGAAGGGGGCGCTCTTCCTTATAATCTTTCTTTTCTCTTTGAAGGACAAGTTCTGTGGGAACTGTGTAGATACCAAATAATTTTCTATCTCAGAAAACCATGGAGAGAGAACTGAAATGGTGAATAAGTGCTCATCCTTTAACTAATCATCAACCATTCCCTATTCACCTGCAGGAAAAGTTAATCTGGACAAAAAGTCTGCAACAACACTTTCCTTGTCAGGCTTATCAACAATAGTTAGATCAAACTACTATAATAAAAGTAATCATCTTATAATACGAGCATTGACATCCTGTTTCATTAAATATTTGATTGCAGTATGGTTAGTATGGACAAATGTTTGATAGCCTGTAATATAATGCCTAAATTTGTTCAATGACTGCACAACATCCAGGAGCTACTTTTTGGTCATAGTGTAGTTCAGTTTGACCTTTGACAAATTCTTACTGATAAAGTAAATGGCATAAGTTAATTTTTCATCTATCTGACCTAAGGCTGCTCCTATGGCTTTGTGTGAGGCATCAGCATGAATGTGAAAGGGAAGGGCCCAATTTGGGCCTGAAGAATCGATGCAATGGTTAACTTGTTCTTCAGGATGTCCAAGGATTCTTGACAATTTTTTGACCATATAAACTCAAAGTCTTTGGCCAATAACCCAAATAAAGGAGAGGCCAACTTGTTGAAGTCCTTTATGAACCTTCAGTAGTATCCAGCTAACCCTAGGAAACTTCTGAAATCTCTCTGCTTTTGAGGAGGTGGGACCCTTTGGATGATAGCTATTTTGATTGGGTCCACCTACAGTCCTTGCTTAGATATTGAATGACCTAGCACGATCCCTACAGTCATCAAGAATTCACCTTTCTCAGGACTGAGAGATAGGTTCATCTCAATGCATTTGTGCATAACCTTACCTAAGTTTGACAAAGCCTCCTAGAAATCACCCCCATAAGGTGCGAAATCATCCATATAGATTTCTACTGCATCATGGACCAACTCAGCAATGATACACATGACTTCTCTTTGGAAAGTGGTAGGAGAATTGCATAGGCCAAAAGGAAGGACCCTATAGGCAAAAGTTCCCCAAGGACAAGTGAAAGTGGTTTTATCCTAGTCTTCCGGGCTAATCTGGATTTGATTGTACCCGTTGAATCCATCTGGGAAAGAGAAAAACCTTTTCCCTGCCAGGCCATCTAGCACTTGGTTGATGAAAGGTAAAGGGAAATGGTCCTTCTTTGTGGCTTTTTCAACTCCCTATAATCAACAGAAATCCTCCACTTACCATTTTTCTTGGGAACTAACACCAAAGGAGAGACCCACTCACTGTTGAAGATAGGATAAATGAATCTTGCATCTAACAATTTTTGCAGTTCTTCTTTAACTATATCTTTAAGAGTTGGATTCATCCTCCTTTGGGGTTGTCAAACTGGCTTGTAACCTTCCTTGATATAAATATGGTGAGTACACACTGAGGGGTGTAGTCCCTTCATTTCTTTGTAACTCCAAGTGAAGGCATCTAGATGTTCCTTTATCATGCTGCACAACTTCTCCTCTTGGAGAACAGAAAGAGATGGATTGATTTTCAAAGTTCTCTCAGGGTCGAGTTCTATGGTTTGGACATGGATAGGGTTGGAATCAGCCAAGTACAGATCAATTGGATGGTTGGTCTAGGTGTCCTTTACTACTTCTTCTAGGGACAATGTACTAGGAGTTGGACTTTGGAGTAGGTGTTTAATTAAATCGTCTTCATCCTGTTATCCTCCCATGGTTGTTTCTAAGGTATATAGTTGGGCATAATAAACTTCATCTTCTTCCTCCTCTTCCAGCCATAAAGTTAAATCATGTTCTAGAGATGGCTAAGAAGGAGGGTATAGGACTAACTGCTTGTACATATGCCCATTATTGATGGTCATATTCTCGGCTCTCCAGCTGATGTAAGCATCAACAGTGGCCAACCAGGGCCACCCAAGGATGATAGGGTAACCAATAAGCTTAGCCTTAGGCTGGAGAACTAGAAAATCTCCAGGGTACTCCCAAGAGTCAATGGAGGCCATCACATCCTCCACAATCCCCTCAGGGGTCACTGTGGAGCGGTCTACAAGTTGCAAGACTGGTGTGGTCTTTCTCAATGAACCTTGGAGGTTGAGCTTAAGCATGGTGTCCTTGGTCATCACATTAATGGCAGCCCCAAGATCAATCAAAGTGTGTGTGACAATGGTGGCATTGATGTGCACATCTAGTACAAGGCTTCCAAGGTCCAAATACTTTGGACAGATTACCTACCCCAGCATTAATTCGGACAGTTGTCCAATGACATTAATGGTAGGGGCATCTGTTTTTCACCTCCCTAGATGCTTGAAGCACTTATCCTTAATCAACTTGTTGTAAATAGGTACATCCTTGATGTCTTGGAGAAGTGGAATCTTGACGCATAGGTTTTTCAATTCTCCCAGAAGTTCAGTGTCTTCTAGGGTAAGCTAGAGTGGTTGAGTTAATCTCTCAGGAAAGGGTGGATTTACTTTAAGAATGTTTTCCTCTCTTTCTTCTTCAACCTCCCTAGGTGGAGGTGGAGGTTTGTTATCCGGGAGAACTCTCCCAGATCTCAGGTTAATTTCCTAGATCTCCATAGCATAAGCTGGATATGATGTCTCTCCATTGTATACTTTCAGTGCCTGTCTGTTGTTTGGGTTCGAATTTGGCTGGACAAGCATCTGGGGTTGTTTAGGTGGAGCAGAGTGTAACATTTGTGGTTGGCCATGTGGTGAAGGCAATAAAGCAGGAACATTGTTGTATTGGGGCCTCCACCCCTGGGGTGGTGCATTCCACTGAGGCTGTGGCGGAGCATATGGTTGAAATAACTGGCTCGCTGGCTAGGAATGATACTGTGATGCAAAGGACTAGGGAGGAGGTGTGGACCAGGAAGGATGAGCATGGGGTCCCCAAGAAGGTATGGATGTGGTCTGATTGGGGTTGTAATATGCATGGGATGACCCTTGCATGCTCTGCTGGTATGGCCTAGGCCCATGAGGTCTCCTTTGGTTTATGTAGCAGAGCTGCTCAGTGACCTCTTCAGCTCCTTGATATACAGGTTTGAGTCCAGGCAAAGAAGGGCACTTGTCTGTCGAGTGTTTTTCTTCACAGACTGAGCAAATTTCATTAGAATTTAATGGATGTTCATTCTTAGGGTGCCTCCTGGTGCATCTAAGATAGAAAATGGCCAAGGATGTCTCTGCTTCCTCCTGCTTTCTCCTAATGTGCATATTTTCCATTTGTAAGGCAAGGGTTTGTAGTATCTCACTCTTGAAATCTTCCAACATGTTCCCAATTTCACCCTTGATGATGAATTGGAGGAGGATGTACTGAACATAGGTTGACTTCCCCTACCCTTTTTCCTAGTTGCCCTAGAATGGTTTCTAAAGACAGTATTGATATCCTCATAGGGTAACTAGTATATATCTCCTCTAGCTAACAAGTGTAGGGTATCCAAAAGGTCTTTCCTTACTCCTCTAAGTAGGAGCAACTGCAGTGAGTCAGGGTCAAGTGTGCACCTGGCCCTTTTGTAACTAAGCTGGAATCTTTCTTCATAATCCTCAGGGATTCATCATTACCTAAGTTCATCCTAAAAATTTCCTCTTTATTATCCTTAGACCTACAATAGTCTCGATACTTGTTGTTCAAGGCTTGTTGCATCTAAGCCCAAGTTGTGATGTTATCCCCAGGTAAACCCATGAGCCAGCGCAAAGCTACATCCTTGAGGGTAGATGGAAATAGTTTCAACTTATGCTCATCATCTGTATAGTCATAGGTTCGGCATATAACAGCAAACTCAAATAGGAAAGTGTCAGGATCTTCTGTGGTCAGGCCGTGGAAATGAGGAAGGGAAGAGGGGCTTATTTTTTTCATGTTAGTGTCCCCATTGGTTTCCCTGATGGGGAGGGCACCCTCAACTCTCTTTCTATTCCCTCTGTCATTTCTCTTTTCAGCCATTGGCTGGGTAGGAATGGGTTCTTATTCTTCTTCTTCCCCTGTAGGTTCTTCAAATATGTATGCTTGCTCACCTAAGGGTTCCTCCAGTTCACAACCACTGAAGAAGAGGAAAGGTTGGTTGTTTGATGCAGCGGAGGTATTTGGAAAAAATTTCCCTAAGTTATCCCTATTCCTACAAGGCATGAAAGGAAATGCTTTTGGTTTGGTTTTGTGATTTTTTCAAACTTTGAATGTGATTGCAAAATTGAAATTGCAAACTGAATGAAAACTACGGAATGAATGAAAATCTAATTGTTGAATTGAAATCTTACTTGCAAAATGGAAAGGAAAGAAGAGAATGTAGAATGAAAAAGGAAGCAACTAAATTACTTTTGCATAAATGAAACTAATGGTAGAATATTTGAAACAAGAAACAGAAGAAAGAAAGCATTAATCACATATTACTCAGACACCTCCCTGGCAACGGCGCCAAAAAGTGATGAGCACCAATATTGCAGCAAGAATGTTGCAACTCTTAGGCTACCATCTTTACTTTATCAACCCAGGGTTCGTACAAACTTGGAGGTGATAGTGTTGTATACACAAGTAAAAGTGATGGTTCTTCCTTTTGTCACTGTTCAGCTGGCGAGAGACCACTAGAGTTTTCAAGCCATACTTCTATGGATTCAGAAGAAGCTTGGTTCCTTGATTAAAGAAATAGAAATCTACTCTAAGAGAGAGCTAATCTACTGTAACAATGAAAAAGACTGAAATTCAATGCTAAGGAACACCATTTCCTAATTAACTGCTAAGAGCTATGCTTTGCAATAATGCTAAATTAACATGAAAAAAATGCTACTCTCCTAAGCATGGAAGTTAAAAACATGAAACATCATTTTAATGCATGTAAAGGACTGTAATAAATATGTTTTGTCTTTTTGTGCTTTTCATGAAAAATCAAGTGTGCAAACTAATCTCTTTTGGTGATGTGGCAAGTGGCTTAAGGATGTTGGTGGATGGCTGGAAGGTTCAGGAGATGGTTGGATGGTTTAAGATACCCTTGGGTGACCTTGGGAGGCTTCATAGAGGTTTTCCCTCAATTCGGCCTCAAAACAGGCCACTACAGGAAAACCTACAATATGTACTAGACACCTACAGGATTCCCGGTATTTCTACAAGATACAGTCGTGAGAAAAACGATGGGTGTTGGAGGTGATTGAGGGCTTAGGGAAGGTGGTTGATGGGTGGAATGGAGTGAGAAAAGGTCTAAGATCACTCAGAACCCAAAACCAAGTTTGGGAGATGGTTGGATTCGCCTAGGGTAATGCTCCCTAGACACTGCCCAAGTGATTTAGCGCAAGGTAATGCTCCCTAGACACTGCCCAGGTGATTTAGTTTTAGGACTAATGCTCCCCAGACACTACCCAGGTGCTTTATAACACTTCCTAGGCACTACCCAGGTGAGTTAGTCTCAGCACTAATGCTAGCATTCTAGATTTGAGCCACCTTTTTAGGCCCAGAGCCCGGGACATTTCCCAGAATGGAATGATCATTTAGAATTGGTAAGGATACAAGGTAACAAGGATACAGAAGCAATAATATGAACAAAATCATAACCAAACCCCTACTAGCCATGACAGGCATTTCGTCAAACATATCATCAACATGTAACCTACAGGTGTAAATAATAGAATTAAGTGTAGGGATCTCATACTTATCTGATAATCGCCATGAACCATTGTTTCATCATGCCCTTTGTTGCCTTATCACTTATTGGGTCATAAATACAATATCCATTAAAACACAATTAAAAACATGCTGAGAGCCAAACATCGCTGCTGCCATAAAATGTACATATAACCAGCATAATAGGAACAAAAATACAATGGACATATCAACCATAAAAATCCATATATATATTAGTACCTTTGCACATGAAAAACAAGGGAATGAATTTCTCATTAATAAATGCAATGAACCAACTGGTGATGGGACTACCACGTTCCACCCGACCATAGATTGGCTGAGCCAAGTTTCTCTTCAGCCAATCACCCTCATGCCATATTCCAAGCATTAATGTGGGACTCATAGAACACATCAAAAACACCATTCAATGTGGATTCCACCGAATTTCTCTGCCTACACCATGAGGAATTTGAGTGCCTCCTATTCTCTCAGGCTTTATCGTGCATCTGTAATCTAGTCCAGGGATTACTAGGCCCTACACTGAGACATACTCTCCAGGATTTACCTTGCATTCCATCCTAAAATCACTGGGCCCAACAAAGAGAAAATCCACCTCTTGGCTTTACCATATATCTCACCATTCACTGGCAAGGATTCTTAGGCCCACAAAGGCACACAATCTGGCTTTACAGCAACCCACAGTGTGGTTTAGGGGTCACTAGGCCAGTGGCTTCATGCATCCTCGGTCTAGTTCAGGGACCACTACCACCATGCATTTGTCAATTCGGAGATCCACCCCACTCAGCTTTGAATCCTATCCGTCCATCCCCCACAAAACGCATGAGAGAACCCATCTCATCAAAGCTATCAGGAAATTGGCAAGGCTAGGCTGAAAATAGTGTCACACCTAGAAAAACCCATGCCATGGTAGAAAAGAAACACATGAAATCTCATGCATGTCAAATATATGAAGGAAAATACAAATGCAAGTTGATACCTGCAATGAATATTGTTGTAGCTGTTTGATCCTGCCTTTCCCTACTTGATCTTTGTTTCCTCTTGCCTTCTTTTCCTTTCTTTCTCCAATGGCAAAGTGCTCCAAGAAAGCTCTAAGTTTCCAAGAGTATGAGAGAGAGAGAGAGAATAATGAGAGAGATCCAAAGCTAAACTGACCCAGTCTTTCCCATTGATCCTCAGAAGCCTCTTTATTAATGAGGCCTCTATTTTCTTCATTTTCCATTATTTTCCTTCAATTTCCTCCTCACATGCAACCTGTGACCTTTCACCTTCATTTTCTCCTAATTTCCATTATTTTCATAAATAAATGTGCAAAAAAACCTTTTTGCCTCTTTAATGTCTTAGTCATTGCCTTTGTCAATTTCCTTAGTCATAAACAACCAAATCAACACCCACTAGGATGTCCTACCCACCATTCATCTTGGAATACGTGTCCCATCATCCGTGGTATTTATATATTTTTACATGGAATTTTCACAAGGGTTGTTACAGTATATATATAGATATATATATATATATATATATATATATGTTTTACCTGTTATGTTTACTGTTCCTACTATGTGATGGTTTTTGTTTTACATATGTCGCAAATGTCTATCTAATACGTGATTTTCTAATGTATCTGTTAATGAATTTAGATGTCTTTGAATATGTTGATCAGTAATGCAATCAAAATTATTTTTCAAGAGATGAACACGTAAATACATCCTTAAAGTATTTGGGTTTCTAATGGAATAATGGTCGTTTAACTGTAATACAATGATTTGCGAGCTAATTTTAACGAGTAATGCCCTAATGCCAAGAGCAATAGCTTCTGATAATAGTCCGATAACCATATTATATTATTTGGCAATATGTTAGTTGTATAACCTAGACATATGCTTTGTAAACTCACTAACTCGCCATTTGGAGCATAGAGTACCCACACAGCTGAAGAGAGATTTTGTATACTATGGCAAGCGCCATCAAAAAAACTGATTTAAGGAAGAAGGCTCGTCGACATCTACAAACCAAGTGGAACATGTGGTAAGCAGGGAAAACATGTTCACAAAAATGAAAACATTCACACCAAAAGCAACACACTAATGTACAAGGTATCTATGAAAAATATAGGCATAATATTTTTTGAGGTAGAGCCCATTGTGGGGCTCAAACAACTGATTGGCATCATAGTCAACTAACTCGTATGCACCCTTTTGTAATACAAATTTAACAATGTAATGTCCATGCAGCATCAAATTTCCCGGCTCCTAACTTGTCATTAGCCTGATCATATAACATGAATAATTCACCTTCTACATATGCATGAGGGGTCACAGTTTTGTCATAATGACTTTTAACTTGTTTTTTCTAAGACTCAATTACTAATGTAGCAATTTGACGAGTATCGTCAATATATTCTAAATAAAGTAATTGTTCCTCCTCAGGTGAAGTGCCAAGGAGTAATTTGACAGCTACTTTTAAAGATGGGATTTTGCATTCGATACGTAGGGTGGTTTCCAGACCATAAACCAATTGAAAAGGTGTGAATCTGGTCGTCATCCCAATGGTTTGTTGAAGCATTGTAACCAAAACTTTGTTAACAGCCTCAACTTGGCCATTGACCTATGGGTAGTAAGGAGTTGAGCTATCATGACGTAAGCCCAACTAAGAAGTGAGTTCTGTCATGATGTGATTTTGGAAATGGGAGCCATGGTCGGTGACTATGGCTTGTGGTACACCAAAACAAACTATGACATGGTTGAATAAAAACAAAGCCACAGTTTCACCATCAGCAGAGTAGGTAGGCATCGCCTCGGCCCATTTTGTAAAATAATCAATAGCAATGATGATATATCCATGCCCCCTGGCCAAGTGAGGGTTACATGTCATAAAATCAATGCCCCATTTGGAAAATGGGCCAGCGGTGATAACTGGGTGTAAGGGAGTAGGTGGGATTCGCAACTTCTAGTTGTAAATCTGGAAAGCATGGAATTTTTGGACTACAAGAATGCAATATTTGAAAATAGATGGCTAAAAATAACCGGCGCGAAAGATCTTTTGAGTAGTAGCATATACTGACATATGATCGCCACAAGCTCCAGAGTGGCAATCATTCAAAGCTTTCTCAGCTTCCTCATGCATTAGACACCATCAAAAGACTAAATCTACGGCAAGCCGGTATAAGGTATCCCCAATAATGCAATAGGGTTGGGACTCGTACTAGATTTGGCGCCACTCAGAGCGAGATAAATCTGATCGAAAAGTCTAAGTTTGGAGATATATGATTATAGCTCCATACCATGGATCATGGGTGCCAATAAGGAAGAGAGACTCAGCATCAAATAGGTTAAAAATCAAGTAATATATAACATGATCATTTCCATCATCACCATCCTTAACCAACACTATACCAATGCTATTGTCATCGGCGGCCAAGTATAGGAGATAATCGTGATGATAATTTGGAGGATGCAACAAAGGTGCACAATGAGGGCATCCTTCAAAGCATCAAATGACTTTTGAGAAATTTCATCCAAAATGAATGGGACTCCTTTCTTTAGAAGGTGATTAAAACTCTTGGCAAGCTTAGCATAATTAGGGACGAAATAACGAATAAATTTTGCTTTACCTTGCAAAGTCTAAAGTTGATGTAAGGAAGATGGAGGTGGAAAATTGATAGTGGCCTCCACCTTGAGAGGATCAATTTAGATGCCCTCTTTAGATACTATGAAGCTTAAGAGATGACCTAATTCCACGCAAAATACACACTTATGAGGATTCAATTGAATATTGTAGTATCGACGGTGAAGAAAAATTGCCAGAAGGTGAGCTCGGTGGTCTTGATGTTTAACCGAATGTGCAGGTAAATCGTCAAGATATGGCTTAATGATATGTCTAATATCATGGAAGGTGTAGGACATATCCTGTTGGAAGGTTGCACCAAATTTTTTCAAGCCAAAAGGACGCTTTTTGAAGGTGAAAATTCCCCAAGGATAGATAAAGGAATTTTTGTGTTGATCGACAGGAAGGATATTAATTTGATTATATCCCAAGAATCCATCCATAAAGGAGAAAAGTTCACTCTTGATAAATGCATCAATCTTATGGTCAATGAAGGGAGTAGAATAATTGTCCTTAGGACATGCTCGATTGATATCTTGATAGTAGACACAGACTCATACATTTCTTAGTTACCGAAACGATGTTGGAGACCAAATATGTCAATGGAATAGGATAAATAAAGCCATCTTTTAGAAGTTTTTTAACTTCTCCCTTAATGGAAGTTGCCTTCCATGGGTGCACCATGCGAATACGTTTTCGTACAGGTTTTGCGTCCGGGTAGGTGGGGATCTCATGTATCACGATACTAGGATCAATGTTAGGCGTCTCTTCATAAGACCAAGTGAATACATCATGGAATACTTTTAACAAGGTTGTCTAATTTTAATCTCATCAGGAGAACAAGAAACCCCTATGTGAATATTTTTGACAATCCCAGGTTTAACCAAGATGTCAATGGGCATGGTTGCTGAAATGTTGCCTAAATTGCCTTCAGATAAACACTTCATGAACCAAGATAGGTGTTTGAAATGGAGTGTTCGTTTCAGGAGAAAGTAAAGTACCTAGACAAGTAGGAATTGACCCAGGGCTAGAAAGAAAAGTTTAACAATGAAAAATATCATTCCAAGGGGTTTCTTTAGAGACATGACTTTAGCAATTCTTTTGTCAGTGAGGAATGTCTCATTCAAAGGATCTTCGGAATCATAAGAACTAAGACAAGGAGTGTGTGGATACGAGTCTAGGGAAAATCTCAATAGATCATGAGTTGTGGAAGTAGTTGCAGAAGCCAAAAGTATAGTTTGATCAGCTTGCTCAACTAGGATAAGTGGCATGGCATCACCAAAATCATTGATATGGTTAGGACGAGGAATAATCCATGGGTCATAAGTAGATGAGATCATGTTAATTGAGGCAACATTTAAGGGAGGAGGAAGGGAAAACATTCCCATCAAGGCAGGGTCCTTGAAAAGGCCTGCTCCAACACTTTTGTAAGGGATGTTGGTTTTCCCAACATAAGGCACATTACCCGTTACAGAATCAGAGGAAAAGAAAGCTAATTGATTAACAGTGAAAATTTTCGCTTGATGGGGGAAAAGCAGTATATGGAAGAGAGATGAGACCACACAAAACATTGCATGAGTCCAGCTCCAACCAAGTAAAAGGTTGTAATTGAGATTGGAATCAACAACCTCGACTTCTAAATTGATTGTCTTTCCCTCCAACTAAATGGGTAAGAAGTTGAGAATACCATATGGGCAGAAACCTCAACCACCGAAAGCTTCTAAAGTGTTCAGAGACTGGTTGAGAGGAGGGGAACCAATGGCTTTCCAACATGATATGGACATGATGCATGTGGATGCTCCTTCATCAACAACAGTCTAGTGGATAGTATTTCCCATAACAACAACTTGTATAGGAAAGAAAGTTGAGGTGGAAAGTAAGGAACATGGTTTTCGAGATCAAAAGTAATCAAACTGGAATCTTTGGAATCAATTCCTCCACTAGCGGATAGCAGAGCCTTCCTTTGTCACGAACACGTCTGAAGGACTTCCAAATCTACCATCACCGAAGGTGCTTGAGCCAAGTCTTCTACAATGTTGTAGTGTTGGGAAGCTCGCACATTCGGATTATAGGATGATTTATAAAGAACACCTTTATGGGGTGGTCGAATGATGGAATTGGTGCTAGGTTTCTCAATGTGGAGAGGACCAGAACTGGATGGAGTGGAGGAAGAGGGTACATCAATGGTATCTTTCTCCACCATGGGTTTCTTAGGAGGTGGATAATCTTTTGATCCTTTGGCTACAAAAATCTATTATGAGCCACTCATAAACACTTGAAAGCTTCCAGAGTCTTGCGCATGGGGTTGGTCTACCAATTGTGTCTACTGAGGTGGGAAAGGTTCCTTAAGTATAAATGGCATCCCTGTAGTGTCTTTCAGAAGATTACTTACTTCGGCACAGTGAGGGCAATACTTGGTATAATGATCTTCATCACAAATCAAGCAAGGATATTTAGGCTTTCATTTAGGTGTGTCATAAGCTTATTTTGTTGGGGAATCTTG
Organism: Pinus taeda; assembly: GCA_000404065.3. Classification (NCBI taxonomy): domain Eukaryota; kingdom Viridiplantae; phylum Streptophyta; class Pinopsida; order Pinales; family Pinaceae; genus Pinus; species Pinus taeda. Next base: position 16,625 of record APFE031097042.1, read on the forward strand.
TTTAGGGGTATCTTGTTTAGTTTTTCCTTTATCCTTCTTCTTTCCTTTCGAGGATTTATCTGTTGTGGTAGACTAGACAACATTTACCTCAGAGGCTTTACCAGGATTCTTATGAGTATCAACAATTTTCGAAGTTCCGGTGGTCAATAGTAGATTTAGGTTTCGAAGGAGTAGTCGGATTACTACTAGACCACTGAGCCACAGATCCAATAATGCCATCAATAGGTGGTGAATCTATGGGTTGGGAAGAGGCAGGGCCAATCGAAGGTCATTGGGAACCAAGTAAGAGGTAATATAATGTGAATAAACCAAATCTAAATATTGGGCAAGGGCAATAGCTTGTTTCTCAATCACACAGCCACCCATGTCTATATCTTTGGCAATAGGCAGGATGAATGATTTAGTGAACCATTTAGTCAAGATCTAATCCGGGATATCAAATTTGATAAGATGACGCCTACATCTCCATTCATGGATGTGATCAAAGAAGTGAGTAGAGGTAGTCTGTTGTAAAGACTTTAGGAGATGAGTTCTAGTTTCCTACCAGACCAACAATTGGAAGTGAGTGAGGAAGACCATAGCTGAAGTATTGAAATCTTGAAAGGCACCACGAGGGAGTTGTGTGTACCATTTGGCAGTAGCGCCTATTAAAGTGCGCTAGAAAAGACGTAATTGAATTGACCGAAGAATTAGAGGAACACCATAAATGGTAAGTCATAACATGTGTTTGGGGGACTTCTCCAGATTTATCTTCAAATTTGGGGAAATCACTAGGAATTTTGGTTGGTACCAGAGGCCAATACGATGAGTGAAGTATTGGGTCATTCCTGAATCTTGACACATCTAGTAATTCCAATGTCGCCAAAAATGGAAGTTGTGGGTTGTATGGAGTATAAGGTCTCTTCTATGTGTCGAACTGAGTATTATAGCCTGACTGTGTTTGGGCATACCCTCATTGGGGTGGATTTTTTCCATAAGGTGTTTGACCATAAGTATTTTGATCATATGGAGGTTAACCATATGGAGTTTGACCATAAAGAGGTTGACCAAAAAGAGGCTAGCCATACTAAGACTGGTGACCATATTGGATGTATGGCATTTGTGAAGTAAATTGACCATATTGTTGTTGGTAAGGTCCTTGTTGCAACTGTTGTGACTGTTGTGACTGTTGCAACAGTTGTTGGTAAGATCGCTGTTGGGATTGGTAAGGGATCTGTTGTTGTGGTTGTGAGTAAGTTCCTTAATGGGATTGTGTGGGAATTTGTTGTTAGGGTTGTTGATAAGGTCCTTGTTGGGTTTGGTAAGAAACTTGTTGTTGTGGCTGCGGTTGTAGCTGCTAGTAAGAAACATGCAGTTGTGGTTGCGAGTAAGACACCTATTGATGTGCCTGCAAGTAGGGTCCCAGATGCGATTGAATAGGAATTTGTGGCCACAGAGGAGGATTACCAATCCCATAAGAATGTTTCATTTGAGGACCATACTGCATTTGAGGACCTACTTGCTGATACGGGGTTTGGAGCTGTTGTGAGCCTATAGTAGTATAAGGCTATTGATAGGAAGGTTGAGACAAAGGGACTTGCTGACCTTGAAAAGGTGTCCCTCCAACATTCCCTGATACATATGGAATTTATGTTCCACCTAGGTTAGAAACAGCACCAATGGGTTGAATTGCCCGTGAAGGGAGTGTGTAGCTTACACTAGAAGCAGCAGGTGTATAGGGCAGAGGATATTCCCCCTAGGCATTAAGACAAATAAATTTGTATGTTGTCCACTCACATTAGGAACCACAGTTACTGTGGCTACAACAAGAGGAGCAGAAAGATTAAGGGGAACAAGAGCTTCACTAATCGACATTGTAGGGTAAGTAGGGGTTTGTGCAGTTACCGACATGTTTGGGACAAACAAGCTAGTAATAGGTGTAACACCAGAAGACCAAATGGGGTTGTGGAATAGTGAGTCCCAACCCCACAACCCAGGGCATACTACTATAAGGAGGAGCTGTACTTAGTCGCGTTGTCACGTAGGGAACAGAAACATAAGGAAAGCCTTTGGGAAGAAGAAGTGACAAAGGATCAACCTCGGTACTGGGAATGTGAGTCCCAAAAGCTTCCACTGGAAAACCTTGGGTGTTTGACACTACAGGTGGGTTATCACCTTCTATTTCCATGGTCGGGAACATCTCTTGGTTGGGAACCTAAGTTGGTCTAGGAGAAGGACTCAGAAGTACGTTGGGAGTATCAAATGGACTATACGGATGTGGAGGTGATAAATACACAGAATAATCTGATTCAAAGAGTGGATTAGGAGGAAAAAGTAAGTAATCTGAGACAGAATGAGAACTAGCTGAATGAGAGTCCTGGGATGAGCCTACCAACTCTGGAGGTGGTCAAGAAGCAAGCGGTTGGATTCTTAGGACAATACCAAGTTCAACTCCTTGGTTTTCAAGAGATTCATGTTCAACATTATCAGTACTTACAACTCTAGGTGAATCGGGTGCATTAGTATTTCCATGAATATTCGAGGTCTTGTTTGGAATTCTTGGTGGTTTTTCCACGATGTCTTTTCAGAGAAAGAATAAAAAATATGTGTTGGTGAATTTGGGCTCAAAACCAATTTTACAATTAACCATTAATGTTACAGACAAAAGGATTTTTTCATTTCACGAGTAATTGGTGATTCCATGGTCAATTAATTTTATTATCAAAAAGGAAATAAATCAAAAAGGGGTAAAACTAGGCATAAAGGATTACCAAGCAACCATGAACTATTATATACACCTTGGCAGAACCAAGGACTTAACATACAACAGCCAATCTCCCCGAATGTTGTGTTTGGCATATCATGGTATACAAGGCGGTAGACTCGCTTACCTGTGGTTGGATAGCAACCTATAGGATGCTTGCAATATATACGTGATGTTACATGGGAGAGCTAATCCGTAGTAGTGTTGTCTAATGCATAACCGTTCGATGAGAGCGTTCCTTTCTACTTATCATGTGTGGAGTGCCTTCGATATACCCGAAAGTACTAGAGAACAGTCCTATACATCTCTGTATGTGGAACGGGATTACACCCCCGAGATACAACGCTGGCAAATAATGAAAACTGCTACATTTTACGATGTTAGAACACGTCTATAGCCTAGTGTTGAGCCTTCAAAATGTCATCCACTTTCACCTTTATTGCCACCATTTCACTCACATGTCGCAACTCCATAACCATATAACCTTTCATTAGCCTCCATTTTCATGATCATATGGGGTTACATTTTTGTTTTCCAAAAGTTAATGATTTCTAGTATTAAAAGTGAATTAATGGTTAAAAATTAGAAAAATGGCATATACTTGCTAATACCTAAAAGTGGCTTGAGTTTCCTGACATGTGTAGGTCATTTGGAAGTTTCCAAAGCACCCTTATGTGGCTTCCAATGCTCAAATTCGAATTCCCTTTAATATATAGAAGGATATTTGGATAAAGGTCAAAGAGGATATGTGTCTCATCATTAGCTATTTGGGTTGTAACTATATGAGATTTTAATGGATCTAGGGAGAGAATAGTGGATCTCCATTAATGGGGTAGCTTCTTATGTTCTTATATAAATAGGAGAGCCTTCTCCTTTCAAAAGGCATGTGTAAATTTTGGGAAATGTTCATGCTTTGAATATAGAATTTGGATTTGGCACCATGTTCATGAGTGATGTTCATTTTGATTTGGTTATGCTTGCATTTAGAGCCTCTCAACTTTCCATCTCTCATGCTTTTGGATTGGCCACCTAATATGTGTGAGATGTATCGTATTATTTTCATTTGAAGCATTGTTTTCATTTCATTTATGAGCTTTCATAGATTAAGTTTTATTGTTTTCATATGCTCATTTCATTTATGTGTTTTTGTAGGTTAAGATTACTTGTTCACTTTGCTTTCATTTCATTTGTGTAGTTAAGATTGTATTGCTTTTGAGTTTCATAGATTTGAATTAATTCCTTGTTATCATTAGAATTTCATTTCTGAAAAGAGTGGTGTGATTTTGGTTTAAAATATAATTTGCATACAAAATAACAACCAAGGATTTAAGTTAAATTCTCTTTCTATCAAATTATGAATCACAACTAAAAATCATCCTTTTGCATTTCTGAATTGTTTCTTGAATTCCAATTTATGATTTGATGCAATGGTAATGTTTTGGGAGTAGAACTGTGAGGAAGGACAACCAGGACCTCCTAATTTAGGAGCCTCTTCTCTTTCTTTCTACACATCAAAAACTGTTGTTCTTTAGTTTCTCTTTTTGAGGACAGTACTATGGGGAAGGACAACAAGACCTCCTAAGTTAGGAGCCTCTTCCTTCGCTTGACGCATCTTGAATCAGAGACTCTTGTTTTTTAGTTTCTTTAAACATAGAACTTATTTTTAAAATGATTTTCCCTTAACCTTCGAGCCCTTCCTTCCAAAATTGACTTTACCTTAAATCCATATACTTTGGACATGCTTCCAAGTCTACAAACCTGGATTGACAAGTAAAGCACCTGCGTTAGTTTACTTAGTAAATTGACCTGACATTATTTGATTTCTTAGTTTTTCATTATTTGATTTCCTAGTTAGATTAATCTAAATTGAAAGTTAATTTCTAGCATATATAGTGCATGCAAACTTTGCAAGTTTTACAAAACCCCTGGGTTGACAATTAAATGATAGGTAATGAATTTACCTCAACACCTAGACCTCCAAAAAAAATCCGTTAATGAAAAATGCTCCTTAGGTTAATTGAAGTAAATTTTAAGTTGATCTTCAATTAAGTTTCTATTTTAAGTCTCAGAAAATGATGTCACTTGAACACCTATGATGCAATCTAGCATGAGAAATGATTCTTTCCAATTCGATGAAATTTATCTAACATAAGGAAGAAGTTCAAAAACATGCAATAATCAAGAATGCAGCAAAAAAATCTTCCTATATTTCACTTTCACTTTCACTATTTCAATAAACTCAACAAAACCAAGATGAGATTCAATATATCAACATGTATCTATACGAATCTTTCACTTTCACTCTTTAACGCACTCACCAAAGCAAAATAGAATTTGCTTCAAATGCACCTACATGAAAATATTTTTTTACTTTTCTTTTTGAACGAATGGTAATGATGCACTTCTTTCAACTTTCCAATGCAAATTAACCTAATGCAAATTGAAAAGAAAATTTTGAAGAGCTTAAACAAAATCAAATGCTTCCCTCTTAATGATTTCAAAAAGAGAAAACAACACTTAATTAACAGCAAAATCAGTATCCCAGTGACAAGAAACAAGTAGCAAGTGATGAATCCAACCAACCTAAAACCCTAAGAACTTAATTAGACCTCACTTCTAATGCTTCAAAGCTAATGAGACATTTTTTTTAAATTGTTGGAACAATCAGACCAAACGCTAACAAATCCAAGCAAAGAGGATAGGGAGAGACCTCATTGGTCAAGACACACTAGACCCTACTGACAGAAACCCTAAATTTTCACAACTTTCAGGAATCAAGGCAACTGTTACAGTCAAACCCATGCTGACAGGGGTTTCAGCATGACTGTTATTGAATAATCCACGCTGGAAGCACGACTATTCCAAGAAAAAGCACGTTGGATGAGAAATACTTGGAAAAACAACAAGAATTTCAACAAGCAATCGAGACTTAACACTCTAAAGTATTGATCACTCAAAGTGTATACCTATACATAATCAAAATGACTGATGACCAAACGGTTGGCCAAACTGATCAAATATACCAAATCAAAGAAAGAGGTTGAAAGGGCTATAAGCTCCCCAGTGGAGTCTTCATTTTGTTGTGAAGACAATCCCTTCTGTGGATAGAAGCGATCTCTCTAGTCCTATACCGGACAAACAAGTGCAAGCTTTACTAGTTTATGTTGGAAAATGCAAAGTAAGATAAATAACCTACCTCACTCGGATGCTAAGTGCTCATTGATGTCATTCTCAACCTTCTCACTTCCAGGTTCAATCCTCTTTACCCCGTCACAGATGAGTATCTGCAAGGAAGATCAAACAAGAGAGACAGAATTATACATATCATAGTTCATCTAACATAAACTACATGACAGATCAAGGAACATCATGCTAAGTGAATAATGATTTATACACTTATGGAAAGTAAACACCAAATATATTTATTAATAGAAATGAGGGAAGCATAGAACCATAAGTTCCTTGATGTTGGAATCCTCCTTTGTGGTGGATTTCCAGGTCCAAGCCAATACCATTCAAGCACTCCTCCTTAGTTAGATGGGTAGAATTTAGGCATAGTTTCATCATAGGATTACAACCAAACAATGACCAACCATTTGGGGATAGAAGGAATTTGATTTATAGGAAGGCAGAGGGAGCTATGGATCCAAAAAAGAGGGAGGAAGGCCCACATATCAAGGGGAAGATCCATAAAGGTAGGATCAAGGACTCAAAATGGGATAAATCAACCATATATTCATTCAACAACATCCGACTTGTTTTTCTCGAAGATTCTAGCAAGTGAAGCTTCTCCTCCACTTTAGGAAAGACTGTCAGAAGAGATTCAGCGCGGGTTTTCCTATCAAAAGATGCACTGGCATTGCTAGGTCAACATGTTGCAACAAGCCATTAACATGGGCTAGCAGTAGTGTAAATTTCGTTGATCCTGAAAACTAGGGTTTCAGGAAAATTTCTCTTGAATTCTCCCAGGGCCATTCTTCTTCTCTTCTTTAGGGAGGTTTTTGTATGTGTTTCATGGTGAGTACACTGACAACTTTCATCATTTTGATGCTTCAGGATATGGGACGGGAAGTTCGAAAAAATATTGTGTAACAATTTTGACCGTGTCTTTAGATTTGGTTACCTTTGCACTGATATTTGTTTCTTGCCATCTTCTAGCTTAGTTCGACGTTTAAGTAAAAAAAAATTCAGTAAATGTGTTCCTAGGCAATTATCTTATTATTAATGACTACTTGCATTTACCATTAACCCATAATACATCATACATTTCCATAAACTAGCACAACCACACGAAAAGTGGTTGAAAATAATAATAATAATCCAATTCAAAGGTCATATCCAAGCTTGACACCAAATTGATGTGTGAAATCCCCTTGTTTGTGGGACAAGGGACGCACCTCTGAGTAACGATTTGACTATTAAATCTCAATCAATCTCATGTTTATCTTGAATATTTTAATGGAATTGATCAACATTAATCAACCACTTTTAATGTGGTTCTGATAGTTAATGACCAACATGCATGACAATTAGTATATTATAGTTTATTATGCTTAAATTTAGTCGAATATGGTTAAATATGATCAACATATGGTTGACAAGTTTTAACTAAGGTTAATGAAGGTTTACCTTGATTGATTATGGTTTATTATGGTTGACCTTGATGGCTAAAAATGGTTGATGACGATTGACCATGGCTAAAAAGGGTTGACTATGGTTATATATGGTTAACCATTATTGACTTGGGTTAATCGTGGTTGACTATGGTTGAACTTGTTGACCCTGTTTGACTATTTGTAACCATGACCATGTTTGGCCATGGTTGAGTGTATTTAAACATGGTTGTTAGTGTTTAACTATAGATGAATGGTTGAAAATTTTGACCATGAATTATATGGATGGTCATGGTTAATTATGGATGACCATGGTTGAAAATGGTTGACTATGGTTGAACTTAATTGACCATGGATGACTATTATTAGATAGTGTTGACCATTATTAAGTTGGTTTGATAATGGTTGAACATTATTGACTGTGGTTGAACTTCTTGACCACATTTGATTGTGTTTAACCATGGTTACCATGTTTGATCTTATTTAAACACAATTGACTATGGTCAACTATGGTTGACCATAGCAAAACATGGTTAACCATGGTTGTCAACATTTAGCTACAGATGAATATTGTTGATCCTGTTGGCAATGGTTGACGATGTTGACTATGGATGTCTATGAATGATCATAGTTTTGACCATGGATGAGCATGATTAACCATTTTGAAGCTAATTTAACCATGGTTGAATATGGTTGACTATGGTTGAACTTGTTGACCATGGTGACCATGTTTAACCCTAGTTGAGTATATTGGTAATTTGATATTACAAACTTATTTTCCTTGTACTTTGATCCAACACCACCATGAATACATGAATATATTCTTAAAATAAAGTTTGGGAAGCATAAAGCAATCTAACTTCAAATAGATTTTGAAAGGCTCTTAAAAGTTACTAATATGCTCTATTATTTTATGGCACACGAATGCATTTGTATATTAAAAATCTCTTTAAATAATGACATGCACCTAGCTTTCTTTCCATTTCTCTTTGGTTTCCCTCTCTATATTTCAAAATAATTTTTTCTTTTAAGAAATAGATTATTATAAGGTTTTTAATTGTATATGGGTCATTTAGTATATCTTAGAATTGGACTACTCATTGCACTAAATCGAAAACCTTGTCACTATCATTTTTTTATAAAAATGTTATACTATAATTGTGCACCAATGCATAGGTTCATATTGCTTAAAAATGCAGTTAGCATCGTTTTTAATACTAGAAAATGTTATATTTTAAATATATTCACTACTTTGGTAGTGCACAATAAATAGTAATGAGGCATTGATGTGTATGTTACTTAATAAATCACCATGTGGATATAAGAATTTAGCAAAAAAAAAAAACCTTTGAATTTGTAACAATATCATATTTTGTGAAACAAATTTATAATTTCTATATCTAATGATTCTTGGTTTTTTTTATAGAAGATGGTAATTCAATCCTCAAGGTGTTGGGAAACTTTCCTAGGTTTGTAGATGATGAAGATAATGAAGAGTTATTTCAGAAAGTAACATCGGAGAAATTAATTTGAATTATAAATCATTTTAAAAGGAAAAGATTACATGCCCAGATGGATGGATAGAAGAGTTTTTCATGAAATCTTTAAATTGCAGGGAATGATCTTCTCATGGTGGTGGAACATATTTGACATGCAAGGAGAATGTGTGACAACTTCAATTCTACATTCATGGCACTTATCTATAAATTTGACTATCCCAACAATTTAACTGACTTGCTTCCTATTTCATTATGCAAATATATCTGCGAGATTGTGGAAAAAACAATCATTGTAAGGATAATGCCTCTACTCTCATGGTTTCTATTGGATAAATAGTTTGGGTTTCTTAGAGTTTGGCTAATCCATAAAGATACCATAAATCTATCAAGTCAACCCAAGAAGGGGTTCAGTCAATTAAAAATACTAGTAAGTTTGTACAACTCTTTTGAAATTGGACATATAAGAAGATTATGATATGGACATTATTCAAATTCCTTCTTCGTGTTGGGTATGATCTTTGTCTAGTTAATTGGATCATGGGATACATTTTTCATTCTTCTTTTTGGATTCTAATTAATGGTGCAGATTCATCTTTTAATTTTAAGCCCTACAAAGGACTTCATTAAGGTTGTCCAAACTCATCTTATTTTTTCTTGATTATTGCATAAGGGCTCAGTGGAATGCTCATTAAATAAATAAAATGTCACAGCGTTTAGGGGATTTTGATGGGCCAAAATATTAAATTTATTCATTTATTATTTGTGGATGATGTAATTTTATTTTGATATTGTAATGTGGTAGAAGGTGAGAGTTTCAAATTGATTATTGAGAACTATTTTTATGATATGGGGATGTTGGTAAACTTGGGAAAATATACCATATACTTCCTTGATGGCATGGAAGGAAATAATCTTCAGATAATGGATCTTTGCAAGTATTAGTCTCATAGCCTTAATTAAGGATTCAAATACTTAGGTTTTAACATCAATCGAAATATAAATGGTATAGCTGACTGGAAATCGCTACTATTTAAAGTGAAGAGTTGAATTCACTTATGATGTTTCATTGACTATCCTACGAGGATTGTTTTATCCTAATAAAATTTGTGTTGGATTCAATTTCAATATATCAACACGTTTTCAAACTATGGAAAATTGTAGGGGCTAAATTCCGCAGATGGGCTAATTTTCGTACTTTTCGCCAAAAAATTGATTCGCTAATTTCCAATTTTTATAAAATTATTTGACCCAGTTTTATTGGGTAAAAAAATTATATCATAAAATGCTCAAAAAATTATAGAGAATATATAAAAAAAAATTATAAATTAGAATATTTTTATAAAAAATTTGTCAAACATTTTACAATTTGCATATTGGGGAGTAGTAAGATTTGCCAAGGTTTCTACATTTTAAGATAAATTTCCATCTTCAAAATTTCCCCTAACTGAGACCAACTAAGTTTTTAAGATATTAGCGATTGAAGCCTTCTTCACTAACCACAATGGAGGAATATGTATTCTCAAGAAATTCTTAAAGAGGACTACAAATAAACTAGCTAATGCTAGCAAATTTGAGGTATGCACATTGAATAGTCCCTACAGGGAATTTGTCTGCTTATTTGCAAGGATTATTGATTAAGAGTATATTGATTTTGTTCCTAAATATTTATTTATGTGCTACATTGTTATATACATAAAGGACCCATTCTCAATTGATCTCATACAATTTCTAGATTAGACACATGAAATGGGTAGAATCTTGCATAGTTACACATTAATGTTGAAGCATAAGTCTATAATATCGAGGAAAATTGTTGATGTATTAAATGAAAGGATATCAGGATTAACCATTATGATAGTTGAATAGTAGAAATGAAAGTAATGCAAATTTTGTATGAAACAAACCTAGATTTTGTTGAAGTTTGGAAAACCAATAAATAACTATGGAATAAAGGAAAATCGTTTTCATGGATTATTTTACCTCATAACCTTTTTTCTTAAAATTGGACCGAATAGCCTTCTTTCTTAAAATTAGAATGTGTGTATTCATATAGGATAATGAGGGATAATCAAATCATAGAACTACATAATGGTGGTTTAAATGAATATTTTGGTATTGGTAAAACATGAACATTGATTGAATAAAGATACTAGTATCTAGATATTGCTAAGAATGTGAGTAAATGGATTAAAAATTATAGAGTTTGTCAACATGCTAAAGGAAGTCTGAGTGAAAATATTGGATTATATATGGGTGTCCACTAGAAGTTGATGAATGAAATTATGGTAATGGAGTGTGCAATAATGTACACACATTAACATGTTCATTCTTTTAAACATGCATCCATACCTATTCATATGGCCTCATTGTTGTGCAAACCACTATGCACACTTGCCAACTCATAATTTTTAGGAATGTCCATGCATTCCTAAGAAAGAGAAAGCATGCACTGTAGACTTTGCATATGTTTTAATAATGTGCACTTACTGTTAAAATTCCCCCATATTCTTTTTACAATAGGTGAAAAAAGTTATTGGTTGAAGATGCATAGAAGCTCCCTTTAGGACCTAACACCTAAATTTCATCTCTCAATCATGACCAATTCTCACGATCTCCTATTGAAGCCCATATCACCAACCAATTCTCACGATCTCCTATTGAAGCCCATATCACCAACCAATTCTCACGATCTCCTATTGAAGCCCATATCACCACTCAAAGTCCAACATACCCTAACGTGTGATATATGGTGGTTTCACATGTCATTAATGACCCTTATGCCCTAGAAGCTGCCTAAAATCTCAAGAAGTCAACTATGGTGGCTTGAAGCAACACGTTTGGTCGTAGCTTCCTAGAAGATTTGTATTTAACTAAGGTTTGGATTTCACATATTGAACATGTCAAATTCTTCAAACCCATAACTAATTCTCAAAACCTTCTAAGAGCACTAATCTATTTTTTTAGAGGTCAAGGACATCATCCAAAGGTAACGTGTTGTGCTTCAAGGAATTTCTCATGTTTCCTCAAGGTTTTGTTTAGGACCCAAGGCATGGCCTTCTTTCCTACATAATTTACAATATCTTGGGACACATACCTACTACTCAATACCACCTAATTGGACCAACATACCCAACCATAGGAAAATATAACTTTAATAGGCCATCTTTTGTTGTTTGTGGCATCCTTCTTTCCCATTTATTGCTAGAATATTCCTTTAAGTCTTAAGGTTAGTATTTCCTCCCCTAACTATATACAAGGCCCTCATACCCATTCCTGGTGTTAAAAAATGTTAAATGGTAGCTAATGGATTAGGGTTTATGGATGCTTCAGCATGTATATGTATGTATTGTAACATTCAAAGGAATATAATGAAAAATAACTCTGGTAGTCCTAGTTTTTGGATCCAGGGGAAAATATCTGTGTATATTTGTTTTATGCTTTATGCTCTCGCCATTGTTTATTTTCTGGTTTTTAGAATTCGTATGCAAGTAATTTTTGTACGGGGTTAAAACCTACAATATATTTAAGGAGAGTATCGTGTGAGGTCAAATAAACACCCAAGATTAATTCCCTTTTTATAAATTCTTGTGTGTAACTTTGAACACTCTGACCGTTTAGCTTGTCTAAAAAATTTCCAATCCATTATTTATTTTGGAATATAAGCTAATGGATGAAATTTCCCTTTTAATGCAGCGATAAAATCATTCCAAGAAGAGATAATTTTACTACTTTTCTTCAAATATTCTTGAGTTTTGGCCTCCAACTAGATGAGAGTTTCACCTTCCAAGAGAAGAGAATCAAGATGGATCTTTGTGACATCATCGTCAACATTTTGAATCATGCAATAAAATTCAATTTGAAGAACCCAATTATCCAACTTTTCGGCATTTACTTCTCCATTATACATTGGAAATTCAAACTTGACATCAAGCTTAAGCAAATGATACTTAGCATCTTGGAGATGTAGGAGGAGTAGGCCTATGTGAAGAGGCCAGTGAAGAAGGAGGTGAGGATGGAGGTGAAGGAGGAGGAGGTGGAGGCATGATCCCATTACCACCATCACCTTTTGATTGATTAGAACTTTCTCCTTGCAACCATGTTGTTCTTTCATTATACAACACTCTCACCATCTCAGTCGTATCAAAGAAAGATTTCTAAAATCTCTCTCATCCTCATACATTAGTTATTTTCCTTGTCCTTCATGTGCCATTACTTGTGGAGAATGTGGTATTCTTGAGCCAATTTGAGGGTTAGTTTCTTCAAGTTCTCCTTCTCCTATTCTCAATCTAGACCTTGTAAGCATTCAAAAACCTTGCAAATTGTGACAAACCTTCACAAAAACCATGCTCTGATACCAAAATAATCCAAAAATAAAAAGGTGAAGGTTTCATTAAATAATTTGCAATCTAGTTCATGTCTTTTAGGAAATGGATCATGGTTGCAAAAATACACAAAATTAAGTCAATTTTGCCTAATTTTAATAGTTAAGAGTGCACAAACATGCAACATCAAACACAAGAAAGTTTATAATGGAGT
>APFE031097042.1:30025-58173 GCA_000404065.3 Pinus taeda
AAAAAAATTATAAATTAGAATATTTTTATAAAAAATTTGTCAAACATTTTACAATTTGCATATTGGGGAGTAGTAAGATTTGCCAAGGTTTCTACATTTTAAGATAAATTTCCATCTTCAAAATTTCCCCTAACTGAGACCAACTAAGTTTTTAAGATATTAGCGATTGAAGCCTTCTTCACTAACCACAATGGAGGAATATGTATTCTCAAGAAATTCTTAAAGAGGACTACAAATAAACTAGCTAATGCTAGCAAATTTGAGGTATGCACATTGAATAGTCCCTACAGGGAATTTGTCTGCTTATTTGCAAGGATTATTGATTAAGAGTATATTGATTTTGTTCCTAAATATTTATTTATGTGCTACATTGTTATATACATAAAGGACCCATTCTCAATTGATCTCATACAATTTCTAGATTAGACACATGAAATGGGTAGAATCTTGCATAGTTACACATTAATGTTGAAGCATAAGTCTATAATATCGAGGAAAATTGTTGATGTATTAAATGAAAGGATATCAGGATTAACCATTATGATAGTTGAATAGTAGAAATGAAAGTAATGCAAATTTTGTATGAAACAAACCTAGATTTTGTTGAAGTTTGGAAAACCAATAAATAACTATGGAATAAAGGAAAATCGTTTTCATGGATTATTTTACCTCATAACCTTTTTTCTTAAAATTGGACCGAATAGCCTTCTTTCTTAAAATTAGAATGTGTGTATTCATATAGGATAATGAGGGATAATCAAATCATAGAACTACATAATGGTGGTTTAAATGAATATTTTGGTATTGGTAAAACATGAACATTGATTGAATAAAGATACTAGTATCTAGATATTGCTAAGAATGTGAGTAAATGGATTAAAAATTATAGAGTTTGTCAACATGCTAAAGGAAGTCTGAGTGAAAATATTGGATTATATATGGGTGTCCACTAGAAGTTGATGAATGAAATTATGGTAATGGAGTGTGCAATAATGTACACACATTAACATGTTCATTCTTTTAAACATGCATCCATACCTATTCATATGGCCTCATTGTTGTGCAAACCACTATGCACACTTGCCAACTCATAATTTTTAGGAATGTCCATGCATTCCTAAGAAAGAGAAAGCATGCACTGTAGACTTTGCATATGTTTTAATAATGTGCACTTACTGTTAAAATTCCCCCATATTCTTTTTACAATAGGTGAAAAAAGTTATTGGTTGAAGATGCATAGAAGCTCCCTTTAGGACCTAACACCTAAATTTCATCTCTCAATCATGTCCAATGACCAAAACACATAACCAATTCTCACGATCTCCTATTGAAGCCCATATCACCAACCAATTCTCACGATCTCCTATTGAAGCCCATATCACCAACCAATTCTCACGATCTCCTATTGAAGCCCATATCACCAACCAATTCTCACGATCTCCTATTGAAGCCCATATCACCAACCAATTCTCACGATCTCCTATTGAAGCCCATATCACCACTCAAAGTCCAACATACCCTAACGTGTGATATATGGTGGTTTCACATGTCATTAATGACCCTTATGCCCTAGAAGCTGCCTAAAATCTCAAGAAGTCAACTATGGTGGCTTGAAGCAACACGTTTGGTCGTAGCTTCCTAGAAGATTTGTATTTAACTAAGGTTTGGATTTCACATATTGAACATGTCAAATTCTTCAAACCCATAACTAATTCTCAAAACCTTCTAAGAGCACTAATCTATTTTTTTAGAGGTCAAGGACATCATCCAAAGGTAACGTGTTGTGCTTCAAGGAATTTCTCATGTTTCCTCAAGGTTTTGTTTAGGACCCAAGGCATGGCCTTCTTTCCTACATAATTTACAATATCTTGGGACACATACCTACTACTCAATACCACCTAATTGGACCAACATACCCAACCATAGGAAAATATAACTTTAATAGGCCATCTTTTGTTGTTTGTGGCATCCTTCTTTCCCATTTATTGCTAGAATATTCCTTTAAGTCTTAAGGTTAGTATTTCCTCCCCTAACTATATACAAGGCCCTCATACCCATTCCTGGTGTTAAAAAATGTTAAATGGTAGCTAATGGATTAGGGTTTATGGATGCTTCAGCATGTATATGTATGTATTGTAACATTCAAAGGAATATAATGAAAAATAACTCTGGTAGTCCTAGTTTTTGGATCCAGGGGAAAATATCTGTGTATATTTGTTTTATGCTTTATGCTCTCGCCATTGTTTATTTTCTGGTTTTTAGAATTCGTATGCAAGTAATTTTTGTACGGGGTTAAAACCTACAATATATTTAAGGAGAGTATCGTGTGAGGTCAAATAAACACCCAAGATTAATTCCCTTTTTATAAATTCTTGTGTGTAACTTTGAACACTCTGACCGTTTAGCTTGTCTAAAAAATTTCCAATCCATTATTTATTTTGGAATATAAGCTAATGGATGAAATTTCCCTTTTAATGCAGCGATAAAATCATTCCAAGAAGAGATAATTTTACTACTTTTCTTCAAATATTCTTGAGTTTTGGCCTCCAACTAGATGAGAGTTTCACCTTCCAAGAGAAGAGAATCAAGATGGATCTTTGTGACATCATCGTCAACATTTTGAATCATGCAATAAAATTCAATTTGAAGAACCCAATTATCCAACTTTTCGGCATTTACTTCTCCATTATACATTGGAAATTCAAACTTGACATCAAGCTTAAGCAAATGATACTTAGCATCTTGGAGATGTAGGAGGAGTAGGCCTATGTGAAGAGGCCAGTGAAGAAGGAGGTGAGGATGGAGGTGAAGGAGGAGGAGGTGGAGGCATGATCCCATTACCACCATCACCTTTTGATTGATTAGAACTTTCTCCTTGCAACCATGTTGTTCTTTCATTATACAACACTCTCACCATCTCAGTCGTATCAAAGAAAGATTTCTAAAATCTCTCTCATCCTCATACATTAGTTATTTTCCTTGTCCTTCATGTGCCATTACTTGTGGAGAATGTGGTATTCTTGAGCCAATTTGAGGGTTAGTTTCTTCAAGTTCTCCTTCTCCTATTCTCAATCTAGACCTTGTAAGCATTCAAAAACCTTGCAAATTGTGACAAACCTTCACAAAAACCATGCTCTGATACCAAAATAATCCAAAAATAAAAAGGTGAAGGTTTCATTAAATAATTTGCAATCTAGTTCATGTCTTTTAGGAAATGGATCATGGTTGCAAAAATACACAAAATTAAGTCAATTTTGCCTAATTTTAATAGTTAAGAGTGCACAAACATGCAACATCAAACACAAGAAAGTTTATAATGGAGTTCACCCATCTTGAGCTACATCTCTGAGTCAGGCTTCCAATGGTGACCACTTTATTATATTCTCAATTTCTCAATACATCAATATACAAGCTTCAATCTGCAAAAATAACATTGTTTTTATGTCTAGTATGCTCAAAAAACCATTTTCTAAGCTCTTCTTGAGCTCAAAAAGGTTGAAAAATGAGTGAGTTATGCCTCTTTCTCCAAAACTACCTATAAACTCTGCAACAAAACAAACTCGCTTTGGAAATTTCTCAAAAAAATGCTCTAGTTTAATTAGTAGAGCGTTGGAATAGTTGGGCGAAGGACATAGGTTCAAGCCGCACTTCCCGTCGTTGTTTGTGTTGTTTTCTTATAAAATATATTTAAAAATAATTTAAATGAGCCTCTACCCTTGCTCAATTATCCATCTCCCGATTCCATGTCATACACATGACCTGGGCCTTGTGCCTTGGGGACAAGCAGGGCTCCACACACCCCACCACCACATAGCACGCTAACAGTTCCATTGTATGTGTCATAGATCATCTTCCAGGTCGGTCGAGCACACTTGCCACCCTGCCCATTAACCCCAACCACCAATGTATATTACTTAAAATATAATTCAATGCCCACACTTTAACAAGGATCACCCATTACCCAATGGTTATGCACTCATTTCATTGGTTGGAGGTTATCTAGTCAAATCCGCCAGAGGATATCAATTGATATAAAAAAAAAAATATGTGGTTCCTGAGGCCATGTCACAACCTATCATAGGGCCACATGGCACCCTTTGATTGGCCCACATGGTGGCCTGTCATTGGCGCAAGTACAAATTCATCTACCAATAAATGTGCACCAAGTGTCTTCACGAGATTGGCCCACATGCCATATGTACTACCAATTCAACTTGATGATGCCAGTACCACGTTAGCATACAAACTGCCATGTGGCATTCGTATATTCACAGTCAACCCTGCATTTTGAATTTTTGTTATTTGCCTAAAACTTCAAAACACGATAACTTCCTCATACGATGTCGAATTGAGGAAATTCAAACATCATTGGACTCAAAACGACAATCTCTATGAGTTGGCACTAGTTTCGAGATATTTTGAGCACTTTAATTTTTGAACATATTTTTTTATCCCCAAGATCACAAAGTGCCTCCACTGCACTTTGACTTTCTCTGTTTCTCAATTCCGGAGTGTGAGGTTCCTCCAGTCTAGGATGCATTATGTCTCTAACTAAAACTCTCCCTCTAGTTCCACCTATACCACAAACCAATCAATCACATGATTAGATTCTTGTACATATATTTTAAGAAAAGAAACATGGAAAACATCATGAACTTTTATTGATGGAGGTAAGTCTAGCCTATAGGCTATGGGCCCTATTCTTTCAAGTATCTCAAAAGGCCTACAAAATTGTGGTGCCAACTTGGCCCACGACAAAATCTTCAAGGAAATTTTCTTGGGTCTAACTCTCAAGTAAACATGTTCCCCAACTTGGAACTCCTTATGTACCCTATGTTTATCTACATAGTTTTTCTGCCTGTCCTATGCCACGTTTAAATTATGCCTCATGATATGTATTTTCTACTCCATCTCTTTTAGCATATCAGACCCAATAAGGAACTTGTTACCTGGATCACTCCAACTGATAGGTGTATTGCAAAGCCTTCCACAAAATGTCTCAAACAAGCTCATCTTTACATATTCTTGGTACCCATTGTTGTATGCAAATTCTAAAAGTGGAATATACTCTTCCCACTTTGTTGGTTGGTGCATCACGTACATCCTCAACATGTCTTTGAGGATTCTATTTGTCCTCTTTGTTTTCCATCTATTTGTGGATGACAAGCTATAATGAAGGCCAATTATGTTCTCAAACCTGCAAATATCTCCTTCCAAAACCTTGAAGTGAACTTGGCATCTCTATTTGAAATTATTTTCTTGGGGAATCCATGCCACCTCACAATCTCCTTTATGAATATTTGAGCCACCTCACTAGCTGAATTAGTGGATTTGACTGCTACAAAATGAGCCACTTTGCTCAACTTGTCAATTACCACAATAATTGCATCATGTTGTCTAGAGGTTCTTGGAACACCAATAATGAAATCCATGGAGATCACTTCCCACTTCCATTCTGAAACAGGTATGGGCTGCAATAAACCTGTTGGGTGTTTACATTCGGCCTTCACTTGCTGGCACTCCATGCATTTAGCAACAAAATCTACTACTTACCCTTCCAAGTTATGCCAATAGTAAAACAATTTTATGGTCATGAGAGTCTTTTGGTATCATGGGTGGCCAAAATAGGCTTAGCATGGAACTCTCATTATGAGCCTCTTCAAATCATCATTGTTTAGTACATAGATTCTATGCTTGAATCTAATTAGACCATCATCTATGAGATGATATTCTTCATCCTTTCCATCCTCACCATCTTGTTGTAGCTTTTCCTTTATCTGATGATACTTCTCATCATGTTTCCTTGCATGTTTAACTTGTTCTCCTAAGTCCAACCCATAAGATCTTATGGGTTTCAGGTGATTTAATTGAATCCTTCTACTAAGTGCGTCGTCAATCTTGTTTTCTTTGCTCTTGATGTACTCGATTTCAAAGCCAAACTCACTAAGTATTGCTAACCATATGGCTTTTCTTGCGTTCAAATTAGGTTGATCAAACAAATATTTTAGTCCCCCATGATTTGTCATAAGCATAAATTTTCTGTCGAGGAGTTAATGCCTCCACATTTTCAATGCACATTGGATCATGGCAGCTAATTCCAAATCATGAGTGACTTAGTTCGTCTCATGTTCATTTAACTTCTGTGACTCATTGAAAACTGCGTGTCTTACCTGCATCAAGACTTCACCGAGCTCCTCCTTGCAGGCATTTGTACAAACCACAAAATATTTGTCTAGATCAACAATTCTTAATACTGGTGCATTAGTGAGCAATTTTTTCAACCATTCAAATCTTGTTGCACATTCAACTATCCACTCGAGTTTCTTTCCTTTCTTATGCAAGGAAGTGATTGGGTGGCCTATATTGGAGAATTTTTTTATGAACCTTTTGTAGTAGCCCACCAAACCCATGAATGATCTAATCTCATTAACATTTTTTCGGTGTTGGCCACTCCATTATGGCCTTGATATTTTCTAAATCAACTGGTATCCCCTCCTTGGAGATGATGTGTCTGAAATAATGTATTTGTGATTGGAAGAAATCACACTTAGTGAGTTTTTCATAAAGTGTTTGTTCCCTTAACAATTGTAGCACTAAATCTAGACGCTTTTCATGTTCTTCTTCAGTGCTTGAATATACCAAAATATCATCAATGAAGACAATAACAAATTTTTCCATGTAAGAATGTAGCACATTGTTCATTAAACACATGCAATTGGTTTGGGCATTAGTAAGCCCAAACCGTACCACCACAAACTTGTAATGTTTGTATCTTGTTCGAAATGCACCCTTATGGATATCTATGTCCTTAATGCATACTTGGTGATAGCATGACCTCAAGTCCATTAGGGGAATTTTAAGGTTTAAAATGGACCTCCTAATAAAATTATAATATAATAGGGGAAATAATAAAATAATATTAAATTACATCATCAAATTTTAGAGGGGAAAAAAGAAAACTATTTTTTCAACTTGTATTTCAACTTATCTTCCTATGGTTTTACTCAAATTTCGAGGGGGAATACTCGTTGGATGCAACATTTGCTTCCTCATCTAGGGATTACCCATATTGCATACTTTTGATGGACCCTGCTACACAAAAAATGAAAAATACATGAAAAACGTGATTGCAATCACATTTTCTCATGTATTTCTCATTTCTCCTGTAGCAAGGACTATCAAAAGTATGCAACATGGGTATTCCTTGGATGAGGAATTAAATTTTGCACCCAACGCGTGTTCTTGCTCGAAATTTGAGTAAACCCATAGGGAGATAAGTTCAAAATACGAGTTGAAAAAAATATTTTATTATTTTATTATTTTTTAATCTTTTTACTTTTTTACCCTAAAAATGGTGAATCATCCCCCATGGTTGACATCATCATCTTGAATCCTATTGGCTCTTATAAAGTTTATTTTGGTTGTAAATTTTTTTTAGGAGGCACATTTTAGACCTCAAAAGTTCTCAATGCAGTCTTGGAGAAAATTATTGTTGCTTTCAACTGGCTAAATAAGTTGTCAAATTGTGGTAACGGATACCAGTTCTTAATGGTCACTTTATTTAACTTCCTGTAATCAATGCATAGTCTGACTATACCATCTTTTTCCTTCACAAATAGAATTGGAGCTCCCCGTGGAGACATACTTGGCCTCATATAGCCCTTATCAAGCATCCCTTTAAGCTATAACTTTAATTCAACCAACTCAAGAGTACTCATCATGTTTGGTGCCTTGGATGCTGGTGTTGCTCCAAGCATCAACTCAATAGATAAATCTACCTCTTTATGGGGAGGAAATCCAGGGATATTTGTTGGGAACATATCTTCATACTATTGCATAATAGGGTATATTTTCATCACCTCGCTATCCTATTTCTCAACGTTGTTTTAGCTCTTTCATTGCTAGAAATTTTCACACCAAATAAAAGGAAGCCTTTTCGGTGACTACGTTTAGCTTGTATGGCTATGATCAACGTCACTGAAGTGGGATTTTGCTTCCCTCGTAATATCCTCCCCTCTCCAGCTTCATCCAATAATTCAATGGAAATCTCATAATAGTCAACTTTTGTCCTATATGCATATAGCCAATCCATGACCAGCAACATGTTATATGCACCCAACGGTAGTAAGTTCAAATTTGTTGTCATTGGCATATTTCTAAGCTCAAATGCACACAATCTCACCCACTGGTTTATTTTACTTTTTTTCCAGTTTTCTAAACGGGGCAACCATGGTTCTGCATGCGCCTCTTTGGCTAGTTGGCATCTTTCCACAAGCTCGGGACTGATATAGTTAATAAAAGAAGGCTTCCAAACATTAGAAAAAGGTAATAAATCAAGGTGCAAGTGTAATGTGGGGGCCACATTAAGGAATAGAAGGGTAGCAAGATAAATAAAGGTGGAGGGCCTCATTTTGGGGATCTTTTGCTAATTTGATATCTGAACCATAGTTTGCTCAAGTTGTTTAGCTGGGTCAACGGAATGTTGTTAATCACACGATATTTCCGAGGGGAAATCTCAACTCCTCCTTTGGTGGACTTCGAGTGCCATCCCGTGGGAGCTTTACTACATGCATGGAGCTATTTCGGAGGGATTTCACATAGAGATTCAAGCTATTGGGGAGAAGGTTGGGTGCAGTAAGGGACCACACACTCATGTGGGGAGTGAGCTTCATGGCAGCGTGGGTGCTAGCAATTTAGAGGCATATTCTTTTGGCACTTAGCAGGGATTTTGTAGTAGCTTGAAGGGTTGGCTGAGTGGATTACATACAAGTCGAAATTCCTCTTCCTAGGCCAGTGTAGAAGGGGTTTGGTTGGGCCTACGGAGTCATTAGGGGAGTATGTTGATTGTGGAGGCTTGAACAAGAGTTGGGGTTGCAGATTTACCAGTGGCGTAAAGATAATTCTTAGAGGTATTATCAGCTAATTTTGGAGGGCTTTGGCAGCATTTCTTCAGGCAAAATGAATTAGCCAGCTGTAGAGGGTGCTCACATTATTTGGGGTCAATTTTGGAAGGTTTGAATTAGGCCCAACCCTTTTTGGGTTTGTTGAGGAGAGGCCAAGGGTAATTTGGCTGAATTTTTTGAGCACTCTAAGGGGCTCAAACAAGTGTTACTTCCCAGCTAGCACTTGCTGGTAATTTGCTTCATTTTGTGGGTTTTTTGGTGTGGAGGATTTGGACCAATTCCTTTCTGGGTCATGTGGGGGAAAATTAAGAGGAGACTACAACAACAATTTCAAGCCAATCCGAGCATTCTAGTAAGGGACTCAAACCACTTTCAGATAGCAGCAGTGGCACAATTTATGGGCCAGCGCAAAAGCTAAATTCTAGGCACACGTGGAAGCTTGAGGAAAGGAGTTTGGGAGCTAGGTTTTGTCGAAGCATTCAAAAATTGGACCCTATATTAAGTGGGCGGACCTAATTGTAGTTTTCTGTATGGATTTCACACATGGTTTTGGGCATGATAGTTTTATGTTCATGGTATTTTGTAGATCCGGTCAAGGGGACTACGGTTATGTTCTAATCCATGTTTAATGGAAGGGGGTTTATGGATGCTTCGGCATGTATATATATGTATTGTAACATTGAAAAGAATATAATGAAAAATCAGTCTGGTAGTACTGATTTTGGGATTCAAGGGAAAATCTGTGTATATTTGTTTTATGTTTTATGCTCTCGCCACTGTTTATTTTCTGTTTTTTAAAATTCGTATGCAGGTAATTTCTATACGGGGTTAAAACCTGCAATATATTTGAGAATATCTTGTGAGGTCAAATAAACACCCAATATTAATTCCCTTTTTATAAATTCTGGTGTGTAACTTTGGACACTTTGACCGTGTAACTTGTCTAAAAAATTTTGAATCCATTATTTGTTTTGGCATATAAGCTAATGGATAAAATTGCCTTCTTAATGCAGTTATAAAACCATTCCAAGAAGAGATAATTTTACTACTTTTCTTCAAAACTTCTTGAGTTTTCGCCTCCCACCAAATGAAAGTTTCACCTTCCAATTGAAAAAAAAGCAAGATGGATCTTTGTGACATCATCATCAAAACTTCAATTTTAAGAACCCAATTATCCAACTTTTCGGCATTTACTTCTCCATTATACATTGGAAATTCAATCTTGACATCAAGCTTAAGCAAAGGATACTTAGCATCTTGGAGATGTAGGAGGAGTAGGCCAATGTGAAGAAGGAGGTGAGGATGGAGGTGACAGAGGAGGACGAGGTGGAGGCTTGATCCCATTACCACCATCACCTTTTGGTTGATTATAACTTTCTCCTTGCAACTGTGTTGTTCTTTCATTATACAACACTTTCACCATCACAGTCATATCAAAGAAATATTTTCTAAAAGCTCTCTCATCCTCAGACATTAGTTCTTGTCCTTGTCTTTCTTCATGTGCCATGACTTGTGGAGTATGTGGTATCCTTGAGCCAATTTGAGGGGTAGGCTCTTCAAATTCTCCTTCTCTTCTCAATCTAGACCGCGTAAGCATTCAAAAACCTTGCAAATTCTAATAAACCTTGACAAAAACCATGCTCTGATACCAAAATTATCCAAAAATAAAAAGGTGAAGGTTTAATTAAATAATTTGCAAGCTAGTTCATGTCTTTTAGGAAATGGATAATGGTTGCAAAATTACACAAAATTAAGTAAATTTTGCATAATTTTAATAGTTAAGAATGCACAAACATGCAACATCAAACACAAAAAAATTGATAATGGAGTTCACCCATCTTGAGCTACATCTTTGGGTCATGCTTCCAATGGTGACCGCTTTGTTATATGCTCAATTGCTCAATACATCAACATACAAGCTTCAATCTGCAAAAATAACATTGTCATTGTGTCTAGTATGCTAAAAAAACCCTTGTCTAAGCTCTTCTTGAGCTCAAAAGGGTTGAAAAATGAGCAAGTTATGCCTCATCTCCAAAACTGCCTATAAACTTTGCAACAAAACAAACTCACTCTTCCAATTTCTCAACAAATAGAATGCATAGTCTAACTATACCATCTTTTTTTTTCACAAATAGAATTGGAGCTCCCCATGGAAACATACGTGGCCTTATATAGTCCTTATCAAGCATCTCTTTAAGCTATAACTTTAATTCAACCAACTCGAGAGTACTCATCAGGTATGGTGCCTTGGATGTCGGGGTTGCTCCAAGCATCAACTCAATAGAGAAATCTACCTCTCTATGGGGAGAAAACCCAGGGATATTTGTTGGCAACATGTCTTCATACTATTGCATAATAGGGTATATTTTCAACACTTCGTTATCCTCTTTCTCAACGTTGTTTTGGCTCTTTCATTGCCGGAAATTTTCACAGCAAATAAAAGGAAGCCTTTTCGGTTATTGTGTTTAGCTTACATGGCTATGATCAACCTCATTGAAGTGGGCTTTTGCTTCCCCTGTAATATTCTTCCTCTCCAACTTCATCCAATAATTCAATGGCAATCTCATAATCGTCAACTTTTGTCTATGTGCATATAGCCAATTTGTTTTCATTGGCATATTTTAAAGCTCAAGCGCACACGATCTCAACCACTAGTTTATTTTGCTTTTTGTCCATGTTTCTAATTGGACCAACTATGGTTTTGCATGCGCCTCTTTGGCTAGTTGGCATATTGTCCATATTGGTTGGTTCTAATGACCTAGGAGGCCTTTAATTAGGTGGTGGCCCTCGAAATCCATTCCAAGGCGAAGGCATGTTCTTTTGTTGACCATTTTCTAGTTGTAAGATCGTTTCATGCATAGAAGTTTGGTTGTTGGTGATCGTAAGATTTCATTTAGGAGATTTTAAGGTCTAAAATGGGCCTCCTAAAGAAAATAATAAACCAAGAGATGAATTTTTAAAGGAAAAGAAAGAGAATTATTTTTTAATTGTATTTTCAACTTATCTTTCTATAAGTTTACTCAAATTTCACACTGGAATCCTATTGCGGCCACTGGAAATTATTCTCCTAATTGTTAATTTAACTAAACAATTTATTTATTGTCTGCTACAACAAATACTAAATAAATCACACTACAATCTACACAAATAAAACTGCGGAAGAATAAACGTTGGAAGAAATGCTAGCACACATAAAAAATAACACAATTATTTTTGGTCAAATGTCCCTGGAAAAACCCAACTTGAGAAAACTAGTGCAGCGGTTGAGGGTTTTATTATTAAGCAGCAGTGAAATAATCTGAGCACAATCTGGATGTCAAACAGTGGCAATCCTACAAAGAAACTACTAACAAAAATTTGGAGAGGAATTTTCCTCACCCCACAGGCAATCTTCCAGCGCAACTTGCCTTCAAAATTTTGGCCCTCTGAACCTTTGTGTTAGCCTCTACGCTGCTCTACGTAGTTGGCTAGATGTCTAGTCTTGGACTGGACTCTGATGAAGTCATTAGCTTTCTGCCAACTGGAATGATGCTTCTCTGACACTCCTGCCTGGCATCTGGAATTGAAAACATCAATTTCTCTGAGCAAATCAACTTTGCCTCTTGAGGTCACTGCATTGCCCCAGCATCAACCTCTCTATGGCTCTTCTGTCTCTCTACAAATGCACTCACCGGATCTGAAAACCTTACTTCGACTTCATTGTCTCTACCCCTCTCCCAACATCGATCTCACTAGTTCTCTCTCTGACAACTCACGGTTGCTGCTCCAGAAATCGATCTGCTCATGAAATCGAACCTCTCAAGTGTTTTCTCCATCACCACATCAACCTCCTTTTATAATCCTTTGTTGGAGCACCAGTGGCCAAAATTAAAACATAATTGCTGGCTATGATCATCTTGGAGTCAATCAGTGTGAGTTTATAAATCATTCACGCCTTGACTTAATTAATTATGATTAATTAACCATAATTTAATTAAGTCATTTCTAGGGGAATTTCCAGAAACAATTTAAGAGTTTTGGAGATCTCATATATTCTAGCATCTCCACCAAATGTTGTGGCTAGAACACATTCGATGCTACAAAAACTAACACATCCATCAAATACCCACGTTGAACACTTTTGAGTAGATCCACGCAGAGAAAATTTGAAAATACATGAAAAAATTATGTTTAAGAAACATTTTTCATGTAATTTCAATTTTT
Source organism: Pinus taeda (assembly GCA_000404065.3). Classification (NCBI taxonomy): domain Eukaryota; kingdom Viridiplantae; phylum Streptophyta; class Pinopsida; order Pinales; family Pinaceae; genus Pinus; species Pinus taeda. The sequence continues at coordinate 43,132 of APFE031097042.1, forward strand.
CTCTATGGGTAAAAACACGTTTTTTCATGTATCTTTAATTTCTCTCTATGTGGGTCTACTCAACAGTATGTAGAGTGGATACTCATTAGATGTGGGATCTTATTTTGTATCCTACCATTGTTGACAATTGAAATTTGAGTAAACCTATGAGAAGATAAATTTTAAATACGATTTAAAAAATATTTTTCTTCTTTTCTATCCAAAACTATATAACCCTGGGCATGACATCATCATCTTGAACCTTATTGGTTTTTTTAAAATTGATTTTGTTAATATATTTTTCAATTTGATGCCTATTTTTTCCTCTAAATTCCCCTAATAAGCTCTCTGAATTTTTCAACCAAGAATGATAGAGGATCTAGAGGATAGAGGAGGTGTTGAAGACTTTTGCTTGTGTTCAATCTACACTCTTGAGAGTCATAAACTTTGATATGTACAACGTCTTTCTTTCATCCATGCTATTTTTCTTTATTTTAGCTACATCCATTGTGTTTGGTTTAGCTTCATTCAAATAGTAGCCAAAGTGAGCATAGAATACATTAAAATGGTTTTTAGGGTAGATTGGTGTGTCTATGGGATCTCTTGCACAACCTTATCAAATATTGCATTAAATTCATCAACGAATTCATTGTTCTTTTAATATTCGTCAAACCATTAAAAAGAAAACAATAATCCTTTTTCCCAACCCGTATATTAAAGAAAACATCAGGGCAAGCATTAAATGAATCAATGTTACTATCATGCAAACTTAAGAACCATTTCCAACCATCTTTCTTTAATGAAAAAAGTAAATTGCTTAAATAAAACATTTAAATGGAAAACTACCAAGGTGGTCATATGTTTCGTGAATGCATCTTAATTCTCTCTAGTCCAATAACATTGTCCTCTGGGAATTTCTTTCAATGAGGTTGGTATGCCATTGAATGGACTTGCAATGTTAGTGAAATCAAAAGGTTTAAATGAATTTGTAAACCATGGAACACCCATTATATGTAAACCATGGAACACCCATTATATCTTCAACCAGTACATAACTTTCACATAATCTTCTTATATCACACAAAACTTCAAAACTTAATTTATTATTTTCTTCCTTGAACTATGTTTTGTACTTTCTTCTATTATATACAAATTTATAGAATTGTTTTTTCAAATTCATGGAATTAACCAACCTGTACTGCATAATCACATAAACAAGCAATCCCACAAAGCAAATAACCATTCAACCAAAGACATAGTCCAAATTCTACTCCAACGTTGATCCTAAAGAGAATGAACACATTGAACTATGTTTTGTACTTTCTTCTATGATAGACAAATTTATAGAATTGTTCATGGAATTAACCAACCTGTACTGCATAATCACATAAACAAGCAATCCCACAAAGCAAATAACCATTCAACTGGAATTAACCAACCTGTACTGCATAATCACATAAACAAGCAATCCCACAAAGCAAATAACCATTCAACCAAAGACATGTCCAAATTCTACTCCAATGTTGATCCTAAAGAGATTGAAGACATTAGCAAAGGAATTTGCAAGCAAAATTTTATTTTAGTCTAGATTTACAAAAACAAAGCTATCGTGCAGTTAGCAGCAAAACCATCTTCAAGGGATTTATTAAATTTTCGCAAAATTTTCTCTATTGCAAAAATGTGCCACAATAATACATAGTATATTCTGTTTAATTAAATTTCGCAAGATTTTCTCTATTGCAAATAACGTGCCACAATAATACACAGTATAATCTGTTTATTAATCAGATCAAAGAAAACTTTTAAGCTTGGTCATGATCTATTCCTCCCAAAGAGAAGCCTGAACTCCTCGATCGCATTCATAATATTTCCTATAACTCATGTGATTACAGTGGGGCTCGAGCGGCCAGTAAATTCTTCCATCTTTGAAAGCCGTAGAGCTACTTCCACCTGTGAATATAAACGAAAAGAAAATTAATTATAAGGATATAAAATTGAAATTGAAATGCATATCACTGCTTACACCTGTGAATAACTAAAACTAAGTTCCTATCAAGAATAAGACAATTTGTGCAACCAATTGATGCATACCAAGGGAGCAAGAGCCACTTGTGAATCACGTCCGATCTTGGTGGAATCCGCTTCATATTGCTCAATATACAACCGAATGGTTGCACCTACAGATCCAGTACCAGAAAGCCGGAACACCTTCAACCAGCAAAAGCAAAGAATAAGACGTCAGCACTGAACTCGAGAAAGGTAGCATTTTGCATACGTATTACAGTAACATACTTACCAGTCGAGATCCATCTTCAAAAAGATAGCGTACACCCTGGTGTTTGGAAACAGAACCATCAACCGGATCTTTGTATTCAAATTCATCGGCATCCACGACACCAGAAACATCTGGCCTCACTTCCTTAATTAATCTGCACTCAGTACAGTATTGACCATAAACACAGGAATGTACATGTTTGACACGCGTATCTAACAAATGTAAGACAAATAAATGTATGTATCTATGTGTATATATATAGATAGAGATATTAATGCCTGTATATTGAAGCAAAATTCTAGCAGGAAAATCTACTGGCAGAGGATAAGGTCAAAATCAGACTAAATCCATATATGGCGATATCTTTAACAAGTAGGAAAGAGCTTAAATTAATTTGTACTTCAGAGGGTTAAAAATAGTTCAAAAGTATTAAAATATATTTTTTATTTGTGAGATAACCACGGGACGGAAAACATAATTTAATAAAACAAAGAAAAGGAATGTATTACATAAAAAGGAGACTCCCACTGGCAGGTCTGTGCACCCATATGGAGACAATGAATTACTTCATAGAAATAATTTCTATGTCGCACATTAATAAAAAAAATTTATCTTATTATGTTTCTTTAACATCCTATTGTCTTTCATGAGAATGCTCGACGAAAATGGATACAGCTTTGTCGAAGGTTTCCCCAGCCCTGTTAGAATTTAAAGTGGCATTTAGTGAGTGAGTACTTATTAATGGCAAGGAATTCCTCAACAGCAATCACTCTAAAGTGTAAGCATCTTGTCTTATCAATAGCCCAAGGATGTATCTTGACTCGCATTAAATGTCGGCAAATCAGGGAATAAAGTTAGGTTTTCAAACGCTGAAGGATCCCAAATTAACCTATTGTAAGGTTTCACAAACATCCTATAGAGATGAAGGATTGTAAAGTTGTAACTTATTATGCCAAAATATGAGAAAGCCTGCATGTGTTCATGTTGATAAATTAGTATGGAAATAGCGTCTGCCATATGGCAGACAGGAATGTCAGTAGGGTTGATGATTCTGATGGCAATAACCAAGAAGGTACAAGTGCCATACCCTTTGAAATAGGATAGGCAATTCATCTGTTCCTAAATGTTAACATATAAATATTATAGATTGGCTAGCATAAATTTGTATTGCCAAGCATAGTCAAAATTTCTTTTCAAGGGAACATATCTGTACACACTCTGAAACATGATAAGCCTAAAAGGATCTTTACTTAGTTTTCTAAATTTGCAATCAAAGACCACCAAACGTGCCTCTGAATGCAGCAGCGTCATCGGCACCAAAAATTAACAGCCCTTCATGATCAGTTGAAGGTCAACAATCTAATAATACTATTTTCCAAGATTTCTTGATTTCTGGAGGGTAGCCTATTAAGGATCTCAGCTCGTAGCTTAGTTTAAAATATCATTCATCATCTCTGGCGGAACTTGCTGAAATTAAATTGGAAATATGTCAAAAATGAAAAATGAAGGTGACCTGTTGGTGAACTTTAATGATCACCGCTTCACATATTTGATCCATATCAGAATGTCTGTCAAATCAGACTAGAATGTTTGTCTCTTTTTGTAAAATTTACTTTTCCTTTCTGCATATATATAATATAATGGATTACTATACCCAACCTATCTTCCTATCTTCCATATACATCTAAAGAAAACTGGAATTTATTCACTGGTCAAGGATCTTAATACACACTTGTTAACTTCGGGGAGAGAAGACTGCAGCTTAATTAAATGTGACATGAGCTCCTTGGCAGCACCTGCATCAACATTCTAGGAAAGACAAAGTGGCATCTTATGAATACATGATTGGCAATCATAAAAGCAATACTCGTAAAAGGAATGAACGTATTGGCATCATAGAATATTATGAAATATCGTCGTTTCACTAAGGTCTTTGGCGTATTTATGATCTCTTACTTCATAGTCATAGCGTGTATAATAGTGGCGACCATAAGAAGCCCAATGGTTACGGACTATGTCCTCTACAGTGACAAGCTTCCCGCCATCAAGGTTATCCTTATTTTTGTAAGCTAGAATTGAAAGCCATGCTAAAACTGCCCAGATTCCATCCTTCTCTCGGATATGGTCGGAACCTGCAAACATCAAATAGGTATTTAAGATTTGAACATTTACTTGCACGGAAATTCTCTTTTGAAAGCTATATCTCAAGTAACACGTTTATTTATTGCCAATCTTAGTGCCACTATATATCAATATCTCCACAGGTAACTTCTTGTGTCCTCATAAATTAAAGAGATGCACGGAAAATTAAATAGTTGGTATTATCCAGCTACTTTAGTCGTTACACTTTCTGTAATTACAGTTTGCTTCCTGAAGTTCATCTAGATATTACCAAATCCTTTACATGAATTCATACTTTTAGATGCCCACTACAAACATATATCCTGGCGAGGAGTATTGCTCCTTGCATACTATCTAGCAAATCAGCAATGTGAGGGAGACGACAATTCTCTTTTATGGTAATCTTATTTGTATGACAATAAACAATGCACACATTATCATATAGACATAATAAGAAGATGGGAAAACCAAAGAGTTTTAGCAAGAACTTATTGAATATTCTTTTCCTGCATAGTTAATTCTATGAATATCAGAATTATCAGAAACAGTCAGACCAAAACCAACCAATCCCAAGCAGTCCACATACTAGGGGCCCTCACCCAATGGCTCCCTCTTCAAATTTTGTGTATAACCACCCACAAATACAGTGTTGTGTGCAATTATGCCATTGCATGGATTGGAGCAGGAGCATTTTAAAGAGCAGAAGCATTTGGAGTGTCATTTCCCAAAAAGAACATTGGGAACAGAGAATTATATTGCATTTATAAGTTATATATTATATTGCATTTATGTTAAGAAAAAAAATGCAAAATGCCAAATCAGTTGCGGAAGATATGAAAACATGCATAATTGTACATTAATGAAGGTACAAATGGCATCTATTATACATTAGTGATGAATCATTTAGCCATCAACCATCTTGAATTTAGATTCAAGACAAATAGTAACAAACAAACATACAAATTTTTAAGCCATATAATCCATTAACATATGGAATGAAATAAGTTATCCATGTTGAAATTTCACTTGTACCCCAGATCAGGTCTATGTCTAATCACGATCATAAACACACTGAAATACACAGCTTCAAGCACTTTGCACAGTGGAAATCTAACAGCAGTGAATCAACAAAGTACACAAAATTTTGTAGGTCCAAAACTTGTTTTTATTAGTCCTTCAATAAAACAAACATAGGGCTCCCGTACCAGGGATCGTGGCCCTTACAAAGCCCTGATACAAGACACTAGTATACACAGTATACACTAGCTTCAGGTTTTTCCTTTGATCCTCAATCTGCCCAAAGAAAAATAACAAAAATAAAAAACTTACTTGCTGATGTAGATCCTTCAACAACAGTCCTCTCAGCACTCTTTTGTCACTGACACCTAGCAGTCCTTTGCCTCCTCTACTCAGAGAAATTTGCTCCTTTAAAGTCTCTGCATACAAGCTGCTCACAATGCACTTTGTCCTTCAAGAAACAATGTTTAATCAGCTCCAAATAGGTCTCCTTCTCACAGTGAATTAGCCCTACAATTCACTGTACATTAGCCCTTAACCAGCTGTCCAACACTCCTTTGCTGGACAGACTTCAACAGTCCACCTCAGCCACCAATCTTCAGCAATACATCCCACAACAATGTCCAACTTACTATCTGCCTGAAACAACTGGCTGCCTCTGTTCCAAATCTGAGGCTAACTCGGCCTCTTCTAAGGCTTGACCAAACCACAGAAACCCTGCACAATTCCTGGGGAACTTCGGCCCTCCACAGCAGACTTCGACTAAAGCTTATTAGGCCTCCTTCGGGGCTTGGCCCTCCTCCCTGTACACAGAACAAAGATCAGACCACAAACAAAATTGTTGCTCCTCAACTCAGCCTGGACAGAACCCTATCTAGGGCACAAATCTAGCACAGAATACTCGTCCTGGCTGCTAGGGCAAAATCCATCCTCTTTCAAAATTCAAACATTGACAGACCACAAATTTGCTCCTCTCCAAGCTGTGGCTCTTCCTGAGTTCTGTTTCTTCTTCTTGGCTCGATATACTTCTTGAGATGGCGTGCTATAATGTGGTGAGACCTCTCCTAGGTCTCCTTTATTTATATCTCTCCATCATTGCCTTTAGGGGCCCTTTTAGTCCATCAAAGGTTCCCTCATTCAACAAATAGAATAAGAAAATATTATGTTTGGGTATTTAGCCCACAACATTGGGTCTAAAGCCCACCGCTTGGGTACTTTGCCCACAAAAGCTCATTTTCGTGGGTCAACTCCACACAAACCTAGTAACCAAGGTTTGTGGGAGCACCTCCCAAGCTACAATTTCAACACCCTGTTAGAAAGGGAGGTACTACCATACCTTAAAAGTATCTCATCTTGCCATACCGGCCAATAATCCCCTTGCACCACTGCTCTATATTCATCATATGCTTCATCATCCATCACGAAAATATAACTTGTAGTATGAACAACACTCTTCTTGTAATTATCCTTGTCACTGGAAGCTTCACGCTTCTTCTTGTCCTCATAGGCCATTCCAAGGTTGCTCCTTGTCAGGTGTGGAAGTCTCCCTTCTTCCCTTTGAAGATGTGCACTTTTTGGGTTGTGGATTCTCTCTCTGAACCTACAAACTCCCTCTCGTACTCGACTCCCTCCGAGTCCCAGCAACCTTGTTCTTCCTTTGATCTATTGGCTTGTTGTTTAGCCTGTATAGACCCTTCTCCCTGACTCCAAAGATTGCTCTTGTGGATCAAAAGTTCCCTCATTCAACAAATAGAATAAGCAAATATTATGTTTGGGTATTTAGCCCACAACATTGGGTCTAAAGCCCACCGCTTGGGTACTTTGCCCACAAAAGCTCATTTTCGTGGGTCAACTCCACACAAACCTAGTAACCCAAGGTTTGTGGGAGTACCTCCCAAGCTACAATTTCAACACCCTGTTAGCGAGGGAGGTACTCCATACCTTAGAAGTATCTCAACTTTCCATACCGGCCAATGATCCCCTTGCACCACTGCTCTGCATTCATCATATGCTTCGTCATCTGTCACGCAAATATAACCTGTAGTATGAACAACACTGTTCTTTTAATTGTCCTTGTCACAGGAAGCTTCACGCTTCTTCTTGTCCTCATAGGCCATTCCAAGGTTCCTCCTTGTCAGGTGTGGAAGTCTCCTTTCTTCCCTTTGACGATGCGCACTTTTTGGGTTGTGGATTCTCTCTCTGAACCTACAAACTCCCTCTCGTACTCGACTCCAAGTTGAGTCTCAGAAACCTTGTTCTTCCTTCAATCTATAGGCTTGTTGTTTAGCCTGTATAGACCCTTCTCCCTAACTCCAAAGATTGCTCTTGTGGAGCTAGAGCCACTCGACTTGAGTATCACTTTCCCATCTCGAAATAATACTTCAAACCCCTTTAGCCCCAATCGTTGAGATAGACAACATGCTGCACTTGAGCTTTAGTTCCCATAGTACATCTTGAACTCATAGTAGCCCTCCTAACTCCACATCCTAAATGGTACAACCCATCTCCTTTTGACAGCGTTTTGATTCTTAACACCAATCTTCACATGCAAACTATCAACGTCTCAAATACTTCTCTTGATCTTGTCATATGCTTCAATGCCCCGCTATCAATGAACCAAGCACCCCCACCAATGTGGTGCTCTATGAAATGAGAGACTAGAGAAAGCTCCTCATCGAACCTTCTCACAAAATCATGTTGCTCGGCTGCAGATGAAGCAACCATTTTCGTCTCTTTCTTCTTCTCATTATTGTTGAGAAATCCAAAGAGTGGCAGTTAAACGATTTCTCTTATTATGACATTATCTTTTGATGTTTTTCATTATTATTATTATTTGTTCTTTTGAATTATCTTTTCTTATCATCAAGACTAATGCCAAGCAACAAATAAAAGAGAAAACAAGATGTAGGCACGCTGCCAAGGCAAAACCCCACTCTAGGGGAAAACCCAGTCAAAATTCTTCCTTTAGTAGATTCAAGATGAGACAACCAAGACCCTTACAATTTAGACTCGAGACTACCTCCATCAAGTCATCCTTCTTCCTTTCATTGTGTTAGCATCAAATACTTGTCACTAAGATGGTACCGAATTCTTGTCTCTGTCGCGGCACTAAAATATCATTACAATAGCATCGAGACCTTGTGGTAGCATCGAACCTATTTCACTAAGATAGCACTGAGATCTTTATCATTACACCGAAATCTTGTCACTATAATGGGACCCTATCACAGTAGCAGCACTGAAACCATCTTCTTGCAATATATAGTGAAGTTGTATCTTCATCAAATTGTGCCATCACTAAAATACTAATAGTAAATATTGTCCCTTCACGAAATGCCAAGACTCTGTCTTCACCGAAATGTTGAGACTGTGCCATCACCGAAATAATAAAACTATGCCATCACCAAAATGCTTAGAACCCATTCTCTGAAAAGACCAAACTATCTCACTGTAGTAGTACCAAAAGTTTCACACTAAAATCCGAACTCATCTCCTTGTGAAAAATGTGAAGTCCTTGTGCTTGTATATATAGAAGTTCGTCCACCATAAATAAGCCGACATGATCATCATGAAGAGATGTGTCTCTGTGTAGGCCGACATGTGTTCTTTGAGGGAAGCCGACTTGATGGAAACTTGGATGAAGAGGTTGACTTAATGAGGAATCTTTGACCAAACAACAAATTGACTTTGACCCAAATAAATAATCCTAAAGCCTACAATGGAGGCTTGACCTATAATAATTGACCCGAGCATGAAACTCGTGCTTTAATAAGTCAATTTAATAATAATAATAAATTCTTTTTATTTTTCTTAAATAAATATATTACATTTTGACTCAAGTACAATTTATGAAGACCGAACCTATAGTTACAATCTTCATCACTCCCTCTTAACTAGGGAGGTATTCATATTTACATATAACCATAGAGGTACATGGAAGATCTCAAAACACATCATCTACGAAGAAGTTTAGGCACCACAATGCCACACACTAGATTCCTAACCAGGGCAATCTATCCATTGGTCTCTCAACAAGTTAGGCACCGCAATGCCACAGACTAGATTCCTAACCATGGCAATCTATCCGGGTGGGACTAAGATGGACTCAAGCTTTCAACCTCTCTAGGTACCATCAAGCTTACTTCCTAACCATCAACCCAAAGATCCAAGTGTGTGTCAAAGTTCAATGACCAATGCCACCTTTCCTACTTCGGGAACTAGACATCAACACAAAGTGACGGCCAGATGTCCTGACAATGCTTCACATACAAAGCCTCAACACTCCTTGATCTAGCAGAGCAAGGATAAAAAATCTTTCCCAATCAAACTAATCGGTAACCAGCATGTTATCAAAACCTTCAAGAGATTTACCTGTACAATCACAACCCCAATCAATAATACACTTTCAAAAGTACATACTTCAATACAAACCTTTGGGGTCGTTCTAGATGTTGCTTCTCAACATAGTAGGATTATCAATCGAATCTTTGACAGAAGATTCCTCAATTATACACTTTCCTTTCCTACTTCACATGCAGCAACATATCCTTCAAAATGTGTTCTCCAATTTCCTTCTCTCACTCATGACCTTCACTAAAACTTACGACTGTTAGTCCTAGTCTAGTGCATGACACATGAAGTAGAGAACCATATCCGTCACTCCCTCTTAATCAGAGAGGATCTAATATTCTCAACCATCGTCTTATCCTAGGGAGATTCCTTTCATTCAAGTTCCCTCTTAACTTAAGGAGATTTCATCCAGACTCCCTCTTACCTTGGGGAGTTCTCTTTTATCCGAGCTCCCTCTTAGCCCATGGAAATCAACTTCTTCTTTTCAACATCGGAGATTCTTTCATGGCTTCCATTTTATCAGGGTTATCATCATTATCATCATTCATATCAACTTTACTTGCGATCATCTTCACAATCTTGAAGATTGTGTACCTGCACAACCTAGATAACCAAATCTATAGAAGCATGAAGTTAGTCATATGGAAGCATTTCAACTTTATATATATCGAATACCCAAACAAGAGATACATTCTCTTCAACATTTTGCTAGGGAATTTGTCATAAATTCTAGACTAACGACTTTCATTATATCTAGGGTTTCAATGGTTCTACCAATGGTATACCCTACTACAACATAAAGCAAAACCTAGAAACAATTCAAAATAGATCTTCAAAGAAACTTTCAGAATTTATATGTTAGATTTCTCAGTAGGATTTTATGTAAACCATAGAATTCATACATGATCTCTAACAATCAAAATCAATTACAGTGTCACAACATGAATAGCTTTTACTAGGGTTTGATGTACACCCTAGATTTCACACTTACACAAACTCAACAATTACTATATATATTTATAGATTCCAGATTGTCATATCACATATATTAGAGAATTTAACTACTACTAGGGTTTAGCTGCAAAACCATAGATTTACCAAACAATAATCATAGAACATCAAACTCATACAAGGGCTTATATTAAATCATAAGACTTATGACCAACAATAATTAGGTCAACACACATATCTAAGAATTAATCATATCATATGTCAGGCAACATATTAGACACATACCAACCTAGACCAAGCTAGGGATTCAACCACATCGACACATACCAACCTAGACCAAGCTAGGGATTCAACCACATCGACACATACCAACCTAGACCAAGCTAGAGATTCAACCACATCGACACATACATACCTAGGACTTCATTCCTACGATCACAACAAAGGTTTTGCTTATAGGCCCAACCAAACCCTAAAGATCTAGGATTTTATAGCAAAGCAAACCCTACTATATCAACACTTTAAAGGTTTGGGATTTCAGTCAACCTTAACAAGTTAGCTTTTCATGATCATACCAAAACCCCAACCATGACATTATCTACAAAATATTCAAATCACATTTTCCAATAACCCTAAGCAACTTAGGGTTTCAAACATTAACATTGACAATTTGACATACCCTTAAGTTAGGAATTTCCAGAGAACCTTTCTAGGGTTCTATAAGAACAATCAAGAATGTGAGGGGGGTACATTTATCAAAATGATGAATCACCCTTAAACAAGAATCTTTATGATTCAATACATTTAGACATAACGATGTTAGCAATATAACTCAAGTTTCAAAATACAATGACGAGGATTTTATAAGATGTACAGTCTAAGACATACCTAGAGATATTTCTTGATAGACCTTGGAAGGATTCCTTGAAGTGTCTTCTTTGTTCTAATGCATGATCTTTTATATGCCCTCCTCTTAATTTTCCCCCACGGGGCCCAGAAAGGAATTGGTCCCAATCCTCCAAACCAGAAAACCCACAAAATGGAGCAAATTACCAATGGTTGTTGGTTGGGAAGTAAAACATGTTTGAGCCCTCTAGAGTGCTCAAAAAATTCAGCCAAATTAACTTTGGCCTCTCCTCAACAAACCCAAAAAAACCCAGAAAGGGTTGGGCCTAATTTCAACCCTCCAAAATTAACCCCAAATAATGTGAGCACCCACTACGGCTAAGTAATTTGTTTTGCCTAAAGAATCGCTGCCAAAGACCTCCAAAATTAGTTGAGAATACCTCCAAGAATTATCCTTATGCCATTGTTAAATCCGCAACCCCAACTCCGGTTCAAGCCTCCACAATCAATGTACTCCTCTAATTGCTATGCAGGCCCTGCCAAACCCCTTCTACGTGGGCCTAGGAAGACGAATTTCGACCTGTATGTAATCCACTCGGCCAACCCTTCAAGCCACTGCAAAATCGCAGCTAAGTGCCACGAGAATATGCCTCTAAATTCCCATCACCCACCTTGTCATGAATCTCACTCCCCACATGTGTGTGGTCCCTTACTACGCTCGGCCTGCTCCCCAATAGCTCGAATCTCTCTGTGAAATCCCTACGGAACAGCTCCACGAATGTAGTAAAGCTCCCCTAGGGTGACACTCGAAGTCCAACAAAGGAGTTGAGATTTCCCCTCGGAAATCTTGTGTGATAAACAACACTCTGTTGACCCAACTAAACGGCTTGAGAAAACTATGTTTCAGATGTCAAATTAGCAAAAGATCCCTAGAATGAGGCCCTCCACCTTTATTCATCTTGTTGCCCCTTCTATTCCTTCATGTGGCCCCCACAATTCGAGTTCCCTCTCCTCTTTCTCCCCACAAGTTTGAATTCTCCTAAGGTGTACGAATTCCACTTGCACTTTGATTTATTACCTTTTCTAATGTTTGGAAGCCTTTTTTTCCTAAAAAACCAAGTGGGGTCCTCCTAATCCACCTTTTCTAAGTCCTAATGCCAAAATATCTCCCAATGATCAAAATAGTAAAATGGAATTTCTTCTTAACCATATTAATTAATTGGGGACATTACAATCCTCCCCTCCACAAATTGCTTATCCTCGAGCAATGGTTGAGCAAGCACCCCCTCTATCCACCAACCCAGACAATCACTGCAAACAATACCGAGGTCCCAAATGTGCCATCGAGTCATCTTTGATCTCTGCCTTGCCCTGCCAGGATCCCAAGCCACCCTAATCAGCGTAAAGCATCCCTTGCTCCACTCGTTGTCTAGCTCATCATAGGCTCCCGACGTCCTCTGAATGTCGCTACTAAGTAGAGCATCATGGTAGTATAAGATCATGGTCATCTCGTCATGAAACTACTTATCGAATAGTCTCTCGTGCACCTCAAGGGTGGACTCCTAAAGATGCAACCCAATCCTAGTGGGATTGAACCCTCATTTGCCCAAGCCTCCCCTAAATTCCTTTTTTCGATCACCCTATCGCGTCGGTGATGTTCCCAACACCATCAACGAATCACTAAAACCAAATGGAAGATCTGGATGACCCTCCCCTGTATAAACCAGCTCACCTATACGAGTAGTTGAACTGCTCAACCCTGCTATGCTAGAATCCCGTACACAACGCAGAAGAAACCTATCCTGCTGCCATCGTGACACCCCAGTCATGTCCAACCACTCAACATGCTCATACCAGACCCTCCTCTCCAGTAGCGCTCGGCCACTATCTCCATCACGATCTGCGCTATGCCCAACCTAACAAGGAAACTCTGCAATGCTCGAGTCCACCACTCCCTAGCTAGCCTCGACCTAAGCAACAATAGGGAATACCTGACTTGTAATGTGGAGAAAACCTCAGTGATCTCCCCTGTGTTGACCCAAGGATGAGCTAGATCTCTCTGTTAGGATCGTGCCCATCTCTTAGTGGAGTGATCCACTCGTCAACTGAAACCTTGGCTCTCGAGTTTGTGGCGACATAATTCTGACAACTGTTGTGATCCACCCGCGCCTCACCTCTGATCCCCGCGAGTATAGGCTCCATATATCAAGGGACAATTTGGTGTATCCCCCACGGCCCTACTCCTGCCTGGCCAAACAACGAACTCTACCATCCCGTCCCCGAATGGTGTACTCAAAATCTGCCAGAAGCCTACGTGCCCTCCTATAGAACAAGTCTATCATTCCCTGCATCGCATGTCTGCAATGCTTTGGAATGCCATGTCGAAGGCGTGTCATACAGATCCCCCATAATCATACCCACAAGGGGGGAATCGAGGGCAAATCATATGCTACCTCTGCAACATACCATGTCATCCCTATGCCCCCACATGACAACACACACATAGTCTGTCTGCCCCAACAGGGAAACTCCTCTCCTGTCCATGAATCTTTAAGTCACATCCATCCGCCTCAAGTGAGTCTCTTGCGCCCTTCTGCTTGTGATGAGGGCATCAAGGGACAACAACCAGCTCCTCTGTGACTGTATGCACCTCCCTATGGATATACTCAAGGGGCATTCATCACTGCATATCTTTATACACCACAAAATGCCACGGCCAAAGGTTGAATCAGTGTGCAGTAACCTACGTCCTGTCAGGGTCGTCATCTCTACTACCACACCTCCATGACCTTGAATGGGTGGACCTCCCCGCCTGATCCTATCAAAGAGATCTAATAGACAAACCTCTCTACATGTCAGCGGTGGCGTCACTAGGGTGTTGCTGCCTGGTGTCCTCTACACCGCACACATCCGTAGGGAAGCCTCATCCCCGTACAATGCTTTGTCTGGTGGTCTATCGATGCCACCTCCTCTGATCAGCCCTTGTAAGAGTATCTTGATCATCCTACAACTCCACGCCCGACCCACGTGCCAGGACAACTCAAGGAGTCCACCCACTCCCCTACTGATCCAACTAGCCACTAGAGCTGCTCAGAACTCTGATAGAAAATTGTGGGTGTGTGTACCCTCAATCCCTGGACCCAACACATAGCTATTACCATCATCAACTAACTCCCTAATGTGATGGGGAATTCCACCTAGATCCCAAAAATAGTTTGGCCCTCAAGCCCCTATGGTAACCCACGGCGCCTGTCGAACTATGGCCATGGATATACCTAACCCACTCCATCGGGTACCAACTCAATACCTCTTGCCATCCAACCCCATGAGAGGGATCAAATGTAAGAGAACCAATATATGTAACAACACCCCCCCCCCCACTTGCAAGCATTGCGCCAATGTTGCACGAAGCGGGAGCGAAGCGGAAGCGCGGAGCGCGGAAGCGTCATTTTCCAAAAATCTAGGAGGCGAAGCGTCCGCGGAAGCGTCTGCTATATATATAT
>APFE031097042.1:59749-131828 GCA_000404065.3 Pinus taeda
GATTCCTGCAACTATGTTGCGCCCTATGTAACCCATGTTACCTCGTCTCATTGTCCTAGTCAACATATATGATTTGTCTACGTAACTCAGCCACTCTCCCTCCAACGTGCAGAGTTGACCTAACAATACTGCAAGCCCTCTCTATGTAAACCTGAAGAGAGCTACTAACTGGAAGTGCCCAAAAGATGACTTCCCATCCTCCTCCATCATGGGCTCAATAGGAGTCCTGAGCTGCCCCACCGCAGGTAGCTCCTCAAGCATAACATCCTCATCTAGCTCACGCTCCTCTAGGTGCTCTCCCTGCTGCTGTAGGTAGCGATCATCTGGGAACTCTGTCACAGCTTTGGGTACCTCTGTGCCTACTAGCACCTCATCAATGGAATGTCCTATGGGTGTGTGCTCAACTGTCTCCCCCAATGTCTCAATCGAGGCTTCCAAAGGAAACTCCCGCACGGGTGGCTCCTGTGTCACACTAGGTGTATCTACATGCTCCTCATGACCATGCGTACCCTCAGCCTCCTCCTCAGGCTCTTGATGTCTAAAACCAGGTCTCTACCAACAAAATCGTCTCCTAGACTCACCCTCTAACTGTCCCTGTCCTACTTGCTCATTTTCATGAGATTTGGTGCCCTGATTCTGTCGACTTTTCCCACACGGTGTAGATGGTTGCGCCTCCACTGCCACTGCCTACTCACCTCTAGCGTCTCTATTGTAAAGGTGAGGATGGGTCTGATCTGTCACCCTCCTCAACTGGGCCAACCTCTCATCATCCCAACGGATTCCACCCCAGAACTTCTACATACTGGATTTCCCTGGAGCCACACTGTGCACTCATACCCAAATGTCCCATGCTCTTGTTGGCTACCCACAGCTAGGCCAAGATCAAGGCTTTGTTACCACTGTAATGTCCCAAACTAGGAAAAATAGTGTTATGCAAAGCAGACAATAAAAACAACACCATAAAATTGAAACATTCATTGCACACCCATAGAAAGTCCAAAAATAACCATCAGTTGAGCCATTTCATTATAATTTGGGAACAAAGTATAATAATGTGAAAGAGGTGCACTTGAGCTTGCCTCAATGGCAAGCGTGATCAAGCCCAGATGTCAGAAATAGTTGTTGCAATAATGCCATGCACTGCCCTTGTGAAATTGTGTTGTTTGTTGCAAAGATGTTGTTGAAAGTCCCACCTCCAATGCTCAGAAATCTTGCAAAATTAGCCTTGGGCTCTTGTCAATAAACCCACCAAAATCCAGAAAGCGTTTGGCCTAGTTTTGACCTCCAAAAATTGACTCCAGATACCATGTCCTCCTCAAACTCACTGGAAAATACAGCCTGTCTAGAAATGTGGTAAAGCAACTTTCCAATTCCCCCAAAAATGTTGAACTCCACTTCCTGAATGATCTCCTCAAACTCCTTTCCTCAACCTTCCACATGTGCCCAAAAATTAGCTTCTGCGCTAGCCCAAAAATTAGCTCCTACGTTGGCTCAGAAATTGTGCCACTGCTGCTACCTTAAATTAGTTTGAGTCCCTTGCTAGAATGCCCAAATTGGCCTAAAATTGTTGTTGTATTCTCCTAATTTTCCCCCACATGACCCAGAAAGGAATTGGTCCCAATCCTCCACACCAAAAAACCCACAAAATGAAGCAAATTACCAGCAACTACTAGCTAGGAAGTAACACCTATTTGACCCGTCTAGAATGCTCAGAAAATTCAGCCAAATTACCCTTGGCCTCTCCTCAACAAACCCAAAAAAACCCAGAAAGGGTTGGGCCTAATTCCAACCTTCCAAAATTGACCCCATATGATGTGACCACCCTCTACAGCCGGGTAATTCGTTTTGCTTGAAGAAACGCTACCAAAGCTCTCCAAAATTAGCTAAGAATACCTCCAAGAATTATCCTTATGCCATTGGTAAATCCACAACCCCAACTCCAGTTCAAGCCTCCACAATCAATGTACTCCTCTAATGACTCCACAGGCCCAGCGAAACCCCTTTTCTACACTCAACCAACCCTTCAAGCCACTGTAAAATCCCTACTAAGTGCTAAAGAGAATATGCCTCTAAATTCCTAGCACCCACACTGTCATGAAGCTCACTCCGCACATGAGTGTGTGGTCCCTTATTGCGCCTAACCTGCTCCCCAATAGCTCAAATCTCTCTATGAAATCCCTCCAAAACAGCTCCATGAATGTAGTAAAGCTCCCACAGGGTGGCACTCAAAGTCCACCAAAGGAGGAGTTGAGATTTCCGAGGGGAAATCTCGTGTGCTAAACAATGCTCCGTTGACCCAACTAAACAACTTGAGCAAACTATGGTTCAGATATCAAATTAGCAAAAGATCCCCAAAATGAGGCCCTCCACCTTTATTTATCTTGCTACCCTTCTATTCCTTAATGTGGCCCCCACAATTCCAGTTCCCTCTCTTCTTTCTCCCCACAAGTTCAAACTCTCCTAAGGGGTATAAATTCCCTTTGGAGTGGCCCCCACATTACACTTGCACTTTGATTTATTACCTTTTCAAATGTTTGGGAGCCTTCTTTTCCTAAAAATCCAAGTGGGGTTCTCCTAATCCACCTTTCCTAAGTTCTATTGCCAAAATATCTCCCGATGGTCAAAATTGTAAAAATGGAATTTCTTCTTAACCATATTAATTAATTGGGGACAATACAATAAATGAATCCCTTCAAAGCATTGCTCACTAACTGAGAATTATGAATGTTATCTCCAATCGCAGCTAGCTCATCATGAACTTGAGAAATCCTCATCAATTATGGAGCCACACCCCCGCCATCCAACATCTTGGTGTTCTTGAGCTTATCTATCAATGCCAACAATTGGTTCTCATTCTTATTCTAGAACAAGTCCTAAAGAGCCTTCCACATATCATGTGCAGTGTTCTTCCCAATTAAGATGAGGTATCAAGTGATCCTTGACACCATCTAGGATGATGAACTTAGCCTTCGCATCCAACTCTTCATATACTTCCAACTCCTTGGCATCCATTGGTTTTTGAATCTCCTTGTCTGCAAACTCCCGTATCTCGTTCAACATACAACAACATCTTGATCCTTTCCTTCCAAGGACTATAATTGGACAACCCATCCAACCTATCCTCATATCTCAAGCCAACAATTATCTTCGACTTGTTGTTAGTCATTCAACAAGGCAACCAATTCCCTCTTGAGTTGTTTGTTGTGCACACTCTAATTCAGTTATCCCTTCCAAGCAGCTCTAATACCCTGTTGAAATTTCCCTTGTACCACAGAACAGGTCTGTCTAATCACAACCTTAAACACACTGAAATACACAACTTTGAGCACTTTGCAGAGCGGAAATGTAACAACAGTGAATGTTGAAAGTACACAATTTTGTAGGCCCAAAACTTGTTTTATTAGTCCTTCAATAAAACAAACACAGGGCTCCTGTACCAAAGATCATGGCCCTTACAAATCCCTAATACATGGCACTAGTATACATAGTATACACTAGGGCTCGAGGTTTGTCCTTTGATCTTCAATTTGCCCAAAGAACAATGAAAAAAATAACTTGCTGATGTAGATCCTTTAACAACAATCCTTTCATCCCTCTTTTGTCACTGACACCTCGCAATCCTTTGCCTCCTTTACTCCAATGTTATCAGAACCAAACCGGTGACTGGAACGGAAAACCCTCTGAACCAGACCAAAAAATTGGTCGACCAAAAACACATAAAATATTCAAATTTTAAAGAAAAAGATATATATTCATGTGCATCCATATGAATGCAAATCATTTATGAACAAATAAGCAAAAGTTCTCATTTATATAGCATGTAAGGATGCACATGACCAAAATAGCATCAAGTGCGATATGTCTCTGAAACGAAAACACAACAAACAGGCTCACTCAATATCCAGCGGACTTAATAGTTTTTAGGATTTCAGGGTTGGGGGGATTGTTTTCATCAGATATGATCATCTACTAGGGTATGGAACTAGTATTTAATCAAGATCACCAAACCCTTTATGTACCTTGATGTTAGTGGCATTGGTTGTCGAACTCCCCTATCATGACCCTACTGAAAATGTACCCATCACTCAACCAGACCAAAAAACTGGTCGACCAAAAACACATAAAATATTCAAATTTTAAAGAAAAAAATATATATTCATGTGCATCCATATGAATGCAAATCATTTATGAACAAATAAGCAAAAGTTCTCATTTATATAGCATGTAAGGATGCACATGACCAAAATAGCATCAAGTGCAATATGTCTCTGAACCAAAATACAATAGACAGGCTCTAGATGACCTCTAGCATCCCAAAAAACGCATACTACAACAAATCCCTACCTATCATCAAAATCGTTGCCTATATTGAGATTTTCGTCATCAATATCACCCTAAGCATTAAAATAACAAAGGAAAAATGTAGCATGTTGAGTCAAGATTTTGTTTGAGTGACGGGTACATTTTCAGTAGGGTCGTGATAGGGGAGTTCAACAACCAATGCCACTAACATCAAGGTACATAAAAGGTTTGGTGATCTTGATTAAATACTAGTTCCATACCCTAGTAGATGACCAAATCCGATGAAAACAATCCCCCCAATCCTGAAATCCCAAAAAACTGTTAAATCTGTTGGATTTTGAGTGAGGTTTCAAATTCTACTTTCTCAATATGAAATCCAATGAGGTCGGAACAACTCTCGAGCATCCCGAGTCATTTCATGGTAATGTTAAAAAAATTAACATTACCATGAATTGCATAGCAATACCAGGGCCATAGGCTTGAATATTAGGCTGCCCCACTCAAAAATTCCCGATTTTTCTTTAAAAAATTGCATTTTAAACATCTTTTATCAATTTATACGAAACCGGCTGGTTCGGTACAAAACTGACTGGTTAGGTAAAACCATTTCCAGTTCTGAACCTCGAACCGGACCAATCGGTTCTGGTCCAGTTCTGATGACACCACTTCACTCAGAGAAATTTGCTCCTTTAAAGTCTCTGCATACCATCTACTCACAATGCAGTTTGTCCTTCAAGAAACACAGTATAATCAGCGCCAAATAGGTCTATTTCTCACATTGAATTAGCCATACAATTCACTGTACATTAGCCCTTAACCAGCTCTACAACACTCCTTTGTTGGACAGACTTCAACAGTCCACCTCAGCCACCAATCATCAACAATACATCAGCCCACAACATTGTCCACCTGCCTTTACTCTCTGCCTGAGACAACTCGCTGCCTTCGTTCCAAATTTGAGGCTAATTCAGCCTCTTCTAGGACTTGACCAAGCCGCAGAAACCCTGCGCAATTCCTAAGGAACTTCGGCCCTCCAGAGTAGACTTTGACTAAGGCTTATTAGGCCTCTTTCAAGGCTCAACCCTCCTTATACACAAAACAAAGATCAGATCACAAACAAAATGTTGCTCCTCAAATCAGCCTACACAAAACCCTATCTAGGGCACATATCTAACACAGAATACTCGGCCTGGCTGCTAGGGAAAAACTCATCCTCTTTCAAACACAAAGAGACCACAACTTTGCTCCTCTCCAAGCTGCGGCTCTTACTGAGTTTTGCGTCTTCTTCTTGGCTCCACATGCTTCTTGAGATGGTGTGCTATGATGTGGTGAGACCTCTCCTAGGTCTCCTATATTTATATCTTTCCATCATTGCATTTAGGTGCCCTTTTAGTCCATAAAAAGTGCCCTCGTACAACAAATAGAATAAACAAATATTATATTTAGCTCTGTATCCCACAACATTGGGTCTAAAGCCCACCGCTTGGGTACTTTGCCCACAAAAGCTCATTTTCGTTGGTCAACTACCCACAAAAGCTTATTTTCGTTGGTCAACTCCACACAAACCTAGTACCCAAAGGTTTGTGGGAGCACCTCCCAAGCTAGAATTTCAACAATCCAAAACATGACCAAATAGTTATGGTTACAAAATAGGCCATCTGCACACCAAATTATGAAGACCTATCCAAAACAATAAACTAAGGTAGTTGTTAAATACTATGAATCTATCATCTATGCCATATTAAGTATGAAGACCTATCCAAAATAATAAAGTGAGCTAGTTGTTATATACTATGAATTCTACATCAATAATTTTGGTTTGAGTGAAGGGTGCATTTTTGCTAATAAAGCCATGACAAAGGAGCTCAACAATCAACACCACTAACAATACAGTACATAAAGAGATTGGTGCTCTTGATCCTTGATGATCTTGATTAAAGGATAAAAAAATAAATATAAAGAAGATATCAGCTTTTCCCTTTAAGAATATAAGATTACCAATAGGGAGCATCCACGGAGTTTCACAATGACAAAAGGGTAGGGAGTGTCTCAAATTCATCTAGAGCAGCTCCCATGGGTACTCCCTAACACTCTTGCTTGTATAAAAGGGGGAGCAGGCCTTGGAGGGCGCTCTCAGTAACATTGGTCGCGTGTATGCTCGCAGTGTGGTTCCAACACCAACGAAGGAGATGTAACATTAATGTCTAATGGTTTGCATATATATATAGTTTTGAGTATTTTATGTATTTTTAGTGAAGTAATGCTTTGACCAGTTCACCCTTTCAGGTGGCAAATGCATAGGCACATCATGAAAAAAGCACCTTTTTACTCAAACAACGGTTTAAAATTGACATCAGCATTCCGAGCATCATTATTGTCCTCACATTCTTTCATAGCACTGAGGCACATCTACAACCCTGAAAAGGAGAGATCTTCAATTCTTTATTCAGCCATGTAACAATTGGAGAAGATGGTGCACATGTATACACACATACGCCTTCAACTCTTTATCCGCCCATGTGTAATGCTTAGAGGAAATCTCTCTCTCTCGCTCTCTCTCACACACACACATCTACAACCCTGAAAAGGAGAGATCTTCAATTCATTATTCACCCATGTAACAGTTGGAGAAGATGGCGCACGTGTGTACACACATACGCCCTCAACTCTTTATCCACCCATGTGTAATGCTTAGAGGAAATCTCTCTCTCACAGACACACATGCAAATAAATTATAACATACTAGACACAATATTAAGAAAGACACTTCCAAAGCAATTTGATACATTGCCAACTCATGGTCCACATTCAAATGTCCTATAGGCAATAAAACATCCACTCAAGATCAATGGAATAAACGAAGTACATGACCAAGATCTACGAGCAATACTTAATCTACAAAGGAAAGTGGACATGTCTAAAACAATGGCAGAGATATCACAATGTTGCCATTTTGAGAAAATTATAATAATTAAGGACAAGAAACGGATGTTAATAATACATTGTGCAACACGCTAGGTAGTCTCTAAGCTAGCAGCGCGAGCTTAGCTAGTGCCCTCCTTTGGGTACACCTCATATTAGCATGTTCATTTTTGCCACCGCTATGGTCAAGTGGTGGCCCTTCCTGAGTCTATATGTCAGCATAAATTGAAGCAACAACCACAAAAGTTATTTGGACATTTATAATTGGTTTTTTTGGAAAAAAACATGGGTTATAATAGTTTAGGACACAGATAACATACAAAGCAAAAGGAGGAAAATGTAAGTGTTTATGTATAAAATAATAATAAATTAAAGAGAATAAATATACTAAATAAATTATGTAAAGGGTCATGATTAAAACTCATGACTCCTCATAACATAATTTATACCTAGCTTAAATATAGCCTCGGTGCACTTTTACAAGAAGTCGTGACCTTTAATCATAACCCTTTACATTTAGTTTATTTATTCTCACTAGTTTATTATTATTGATGAGGGGAAGGGGAGGTTTGTGTTTTAGAATATTTTACTGATCTCTAATGGCACCACATCAATCATCCGAGTATATGGTAGGCAAGTATAGAGAAATACATAGTCTTGTAATAGTACATATATAAAATAGATTGGCCAAATCCGTATATTAGTCTTGCAATAACAAAATAATTGAGTAAATGATTGACAAATGGTTTACAATGTTCATATATCGATCAAACAACACAAGCTTGTGGAGAGCTTCAACCTCTGGTTGGGCCTACATATTAGTTCTCGTATTAAACAATACTATGAATTAATATTGAGTAATTTAATCTTGGATATCAAGACAAATCAAGCTTCAAGCCTAGATTTGAAAAATCAACCTAGATTATTCAAGATTGAAAAATGTACTTCTAAATAAAAGAAATGCAAGCAAACCTGCTAATATAGTAAAAGAATATATTCCATGGAACAATCCAAGAAAAGAAATCAAACAAATTATCTACGTTAACCTTCCCTAAATTTGTGGTCGAAGTTTGAAGTTAACAATGGCACCTTAACCAAATTGAAATGTTGAAGATGTCAAAAATCCTAAGAAAAGATCAATAATAACGTGTATATGAATTATAAAAACTTTACCAAATTGGTAAACCCCACAAGCTTTTGGCATTCTACAAATATAAGAAAAGCTACACGAAGAATCCCAACTCAGTCATTTCAAAAGTCCAGTAACTGACAGGGCAATGCATGAATAACTGGAGTGAAAAACACATGCAAGTAGAAGATAATACAACATATAAAAGTGTTTCGAGAGCCATCCAGATTTGATACCAATTACAAAAGTGTGAATAGTGTATCACCAATTCAAACAAATAATATGACGATTTCATAAAGTGAGAAAGAGGACTCTGAAGTCTCAGTACTTTATAAATGCCTTTCTTAAATAAAACACCCTACATTCAAGCAGAGATACCAAATATTCAAGTCAGACAAGAATAGTTATAAAGACAGGGTAAGAATATAAAAACTGACCAGTGCCGAAACTCTCTTCACCACAAACAGAACACATTCCAGCATCCATTAAATTTCCAAAAAACTTCCAGCCAGTGGGCACCTAGTTTCAAAGACAAAAACAATATTTACATGACCCACAATGCAATTCTGCCATTAAGAAAAAAATATGCATAAATCGTGATGCTTTCATACCTCAAAAAACCTAAGATTAAGACTTTTTGCAACTACATCAAGTGCAGCTGATGTCGGCATGCTTCTGCAAAAGTGATTGACAACAATACGATACATTTGAGTCCAAAAGCAGATAAGAAAGACAAACAAGAAATGAGAACGTTTCACTGCATATAAACATTTTGTTTCTACATGGAGACCTCTAAAACAGAGAATTATATGCATTGTGGTTCCCGTAATAAAATTAAGACAACATTAAATACAACAGCTGATGAGAAGACAAGCAAGAAGTGAGAATTCATCATCACATATTGTTTAGCGTTAAGTTTATTACAAAAATGATGAAATGCCTTGCTTAAAACACTGGCTAGCTACTGGTATGTTAATGTAGCTGTTAATAATGGCTGCACCTCCAAAAATCCTATGTATTATTAAAAAAAAATATAAGGATGCAATGATCTAGTATCTAAAATGATCTGAGATCCAGCCTATCACTTGAGATCAAATAAAGGAGAAGCACATACAATTCCTCAATCTATGCCATGAAACATTTTGCATGAAAAGAGCTAGGCATCTCTGGTCCACATAACAAAAGGTGGAGAGGAAACCCCTTGATCCGTGATCCAAGACAAGTTAACTGCCCACTAATCTCATAGCAGAACAGATATACGAAAATGAGGTGCTCCTCCAACTCTTTCTCCTATAATTGACAAAGTTGGAAAGTCCCCTCAAGGCAAGGGATGTGGAGAGCAATTCCAAACTAATAGTACCTGTCTGTGAACAGGTACTAGAGCTAGACACTATTCTGTTTGTTGTTTGTGTGTGTTTTGTTTCTATCCAGTGGAAACATCTACATCCAAAGCAGAGACTATGAATATTGTGAATTTGACACCATTCTACCTTTAATTATTCAAAAAAAGTATAAATCATCTAGTGCATTCTTATGTCTTGCAGTCATTGTTTCTGTACCTTGCAACACCTTTCAATCCAGAGCTGAAGTATGGAATGGCTTCAACTGCATTTGCTGCAATGATGGCAACAGAATCTGATGGAGTCACAAAAAACCTGAAGACATAGCATAACCACACATCTGAGTGCCTTCTATGACATTCACCATGGCCAAGATTAGCTTAAACCGAAATCAAGCAGCAAAGATCAATTCAAAAATTAATTTTCACCTCTTGCCAAGAACCATATTACGATCTGCATCACCATCAGCAGCAGCACCAAATTCTGGTGGTTCTGAATCAGGAGCTTGTTTACCCAATCCCATCCGGGTAACCAACTCCTTGGCATATGTTAAATTTGGGTCTGGATGACTTCCTCCAAAATCATCCTGCTCACTTAAGAAGTCTGAATGTAAATGGCACTCATACATAGACAAAGAATGTGCATCTAAGCTGTAGACATAATATAAGTGTCCCAATGTTTGTAAAAGGAAAAATATATACTGTAGGATACTTTTACGGGTATGTAGATTTCCAGTAACAAAAGACAACAAATGTGCACAATCCTGGACACTGATGAAAATCCATTCATTTCAATTTCGAAGTGTATCACCTTTGGAGTGCAATTTATTAATGAGCTCTCACTAGCAGACAGCTCCTCCACAAAAATCCTTTTGGCATATATCCCAGCCACTCCATGAAGTGCATCATAGCTGACACAGAGAGCACCAGACAACAAATATTAGTTCGAGCTTCCGAAGATGAATATTAATCATGTTCTCCAGAGTTCCATTGATGTAAATTCTTAAATAAATGATGGCTCCAAATTAACTCTAGGTCGTGACTTGAAATCACACCAAATAATATATATATATATATATATATATATATATATATATATATACTTGTGTGATTTCAAGTCACGATGTAGAGACTCTGAAGCAATATATTTCCCTAGACATTATATTTACCAGAACGTGAATTTGGGGTATGTAAGCAGCTTTTGAATAGCTCCGAAGTCAAATATAGTCCTGGAACACAATTCAAAGGAAACCAGTAAGTTCAATCAACGATTCAACATTAATAAACATATTTGGTTCAGCATTTCATAAGTTGGCTATTTCCCTCCCACACATTTTATTATTTCATTTTCATTAAATTTGCAGATCACATTTTACATTTTTATGCTTTGTGCTAAATCCAGAACATATACATATCAGTTGCACTCATATATATAGTTTTACATAAACTAATAAAATTAGTCAGATTTTTCCCACGCCCTTTAATATAACAACTTCCATACTAATCTATGAATCCAACTAACCTACCTTGAACTTGCCATAGCTGGAGTTAAGTCAGGGCTACTCAAGTTGTCTAACAAGTAAATGTAATAATGTGATTGAAAATCTCAATCGGCAATGAACAATGTTAAACTATTAAAGATAGTCATTTTTTTTCTAAGGAAAACACCTCATTGAAAACCCATCCAAGTACTTCCCCATGATTCATGGATGGTAATGATGGTAAACTGCTGGCCTTTTTTACAGAGCCTAACCCAGAGGGGACCAAAAGACTTGAACCTGTGACCTCCCCAACTTTGGGGGAGAGATCCCATATCATCCTTGTTACCTGCTCAGATGTACCTAGTAGGGAACAAAGACCCACTGCCCAATGGACAAGGCACCTACAAATTGTACCAAGTTCAGAAGTTCCAGCAGGGCAAATTTTGCCACCTTTCTTTCTCTAGTTTCTCTCTCTTCTTTTTCTCTCTATGCAAATTCCATACCCCCATGGGAAAATTGTAAACAGTGACACTAGCATGATGAACTTATGTAACAAACTTAGGCACTTGGGAACTAGTTAGTAAGAACGTCACTCTAGAGTGTTTTTTTACTTAATAAATTATGTCCATTTTTAGCGATAAATAATTAATTGAGTTTTGCCACTCACATCCTCCAAAGCTGGAGTGTGATTACTAACTAGGCCTTGAATGTGTTTTCTAAGTCTAGGGTCAATGTATATTACCATGCTAGGCAGTTCTAGAGTCTCACCGAATTGCACTAGGTATTTCTAGGGTTTTTTAATAATTAAAAATTTCTCGCAGAACTAGAATTTTTAATAAATTTCTATATAACAAATAAAAAAGTGGCACTAGGAAATGTTGCATGCCATGTAAGTACTCAAAATACCAACATTATCCTAGTACTCACTTTAGGGTGTGATTTTTCCTCACAAAATCACTTTTACTCAAGAAGTGAGGAAAAAAACAAGGAAAATCAGAAATTAAATAACTGGGAACACATTAAAAATATGTTTCCAGTCAATTAAGTGTCACAAACACTTGAGTGGAGTGATTTGGCAACATGGATGAGTTAAACATAAGTTAAGAGGTCATGTAAGGCCCACGAGTTAAGGAATCAAGTGGTTGTCATACACCACGAATTGGGCTGCTAGCTAGCTTGAGATAGAGGGGCCGAGTTCACACGTGTGCATGAAGCCGCCGAGTTGCATGTGTCAAAAGGATAAGTTAGTGGTGAGTTACGTGGGCAATGTGGCAAGCCACTCCCCCACCACTTGGCATTCATTTTTTTCATTGGCTGCCTATGCAACTCTCTCATGCTCATATGTTGTCCTCTCTTTGGGAGATATACAGACACACTTGGCAGTTATTATCACACTCAAGAAACTCGCATTTCTCTTGGTATTGTCACCCTTACACTTGTAACTCTCTTCCTCGTTGGGATCTTCCCCTATTCTCCTATAAATGTAATGCTCCTCTCTTGAGCAAGCTAGTATTGAAGCATGACAGATTTGTAATTATTCCATCTTGCTAATAAAAGAGGCTTTGGAGGCTCATGATATTGTAGCATTGTGTGGTTTTCTTGGAGCATATTGGCGTAACCTTGTTGGGTTTTCATGTTATTGCTTTGAGTTTGTAGCTGTAGGCCTTGATAGGGACACTGTTGTCCAAAGGAGAAGGTTGGCAATTATTTGTTAGCCCCTTGTTAGTTTATATTCTAGAATTGAAATTCACGTGTGATTCTCGGTTGAATAGCATGTTTATTCTTTTCATTGTGTAAGCTACACCTATGCTACTAATCTTTTTGGCAATATCATAAGTGTTTTACAGGTTCCTCTTGCTTGGAGTTGGGGAAGTCCTCGATTGGACTAGCCATCTTCTTGCACTAAAGAAGCATTAATCCCACTTGGAATCGCATGCCTCCAAGTACCTTTTGAAGGCCCCTCTCTCTTCTCTCCTCACAAGATATCAACAATTCTTGGTTTTGCTTGTAAGCATTTCCTTGATATATCTAGCATTGAAGAGGCTAAATAGGTTATTGACCTAACAACAATAAAATTAGGTAAGAAAGGGCCAAATCCTCTTGGACTCTCCTTAGCTAAATAGTGTAGAAATCTAATACTTTAACTTATGCATTTCACTTGGTATTTTGGGCTTTCATATATTAACATTGTTTTGTTGAAAATTGACAACTATGAGATGAATTTCCTTCAATAAAAATTCATTTCTGACCTTTCTAGAGTGACTTTCTAAAAATAGAAATTCATGTATATCATTACAACCATGACTTTCCAAAAATAGTAGATCACCTTCCATCAATTTGTAATCATATATATATGATGGGAAATCACTTAACTTGCCTTTAATGAATCTCAATTGTTTAAGTTTTAACTTAATCATCAATATTATTGTTATCACTATTATCCTTTTTATTATATTATTATTAAAAAGAAATTCAAGTCTCTCAATCATGAGACTCAATCATGTCAGATGTAACTCCCCTCAATTAATGCATATGTCTCTCTCTCTCTCTCTCTCTCTCTCTCTCTCTCTCTCTCTTAATGGATTCATTCTTACCCAATGCTTACCCAATCCTCCATTCTTTCCTCCCAAATTGAATACAAGAATGAATTGTTTATCTCTCCCTTTCAACTAGGGAGGATATACCCATTCTTCTAAAAGGAGTATATCCAAGCTCCCTCTTATCCAGGGACTTGTCCAAGCTCCCTCTTAACCTAAGACTTGCTTCCAGCAACCTTCTGCTCTAGGTGGAGATCGTGTGACTATCTGCTACTTGTGGGGCTCCTTTTGATGACATAAAATTCATCTTTAACATTATGGAGCCTTCAACTTTTGGGACTTCTTCGTAGGGCATTGGCCATCCATCATTTTCCTTCACGAGCCACATCGATCATGTCATCCTTTTCTTTATTGGAAAGTGATATTCTAGTCCACATTAGGGGTTTCTTCATACTACTACCTCTTCCAAGTCATGTTTCCTTTAGGATCTTTCATCCAACCACATGAGTACTAGTTGTAGGTGACATCTACAACCTTCTTTCAGTAGCCCTATATCAACCCATCCAGATGTTGTTAAAAATCAAAAATGAACATCAAATCATAGTTACCTTTTGTGATGGCCTTTCATCATGACATCTAGCTTGCCTGCAACATCTTGCACATTCATAAACACATTTCCAAGACTTCATATGTCAAGGGTCTTCTTTTCTTTGGAGACCTTATGATGGTCTTCTTCTCTTATGGAGATGTCATGATCAATTTTGGATGTTGACTTCCCTTTTCTTATGTGACCACAGTTGTATCTGTCACGATATCTTCTTTATTTCTTCACATATTGCTTCCCAGGAACTCAGTTCCTTCATCTTTGTCAACTACCTCATATTCCATATGAGGACATATTATGTTGATTTCATCTTATCAATATGTTGATTTGACCTATGGAGGCTAAAGCTAGAAAAAGAGGGGAAGGTAAGAGGAACTCTCTTTGAAAATGATCACCTATGGAAGGATCAGTGCCTTATCCTTCGGGGAAGATGGAGTCAAAATGAAATTTATAATTTAGAGGAACTACACCCAATCAAGGAGCCTTCTAGATAGCTTCACATGGCAATTAGGGCATGAGAGCAATTGCTAGAAGAATTTACACTTCAATTTGCAATAATTGATGACTTATTAAGATGTGTTCAATAGAAACAATCTCTAGGAACATTCACCATTTCACACATGATACATGAGATGATGCAATGCCAAAAAAGATTGAATTTCCACAATTTCGCATAATAGAAGTAGTAAATTTCAGACCTAGTATAGCGAAAATCCTAGCAACATTCATGTATTAAAGAAAACAACAAGAATATACATGAAAAGATCACTTACATGTGCAAAAGAGTATATCCAATCACCAAATTATATCCCACGACCACGCTGCCATCCTCACACCTGTTGATTGTCAACCCTTGCAGCGTAAATCCCTGGCGGGTAGGTGTATCAATCCGTCGTCCCCCCTGTATTGTGTATCCCCCACTGCATATTCAACAACGTCTCGATCGAACTGGATTCCACGACCACGTTGTCCCGTCCACCTTTTGTTTTTTTGGTCAGTCAACCAATACAACGTGACATTTCATTCGATCCATTCAAATTATATATAACTATATAATACCTATAGTTATAATATAAAGTACTCAATATATTATATATATATATTATATATATATATATATATATATTATATTATAATAAATTTAAAAAAAAATATAATATATATATATAAAGAAATGATAAAAGAATATTTAAAAAAAAAAACTAGTTCCAAAAATAATATTACTAGCAAATTATACAAGCTAAGGTGCCAAGAATTGCTAGCAATGAACATGGACGACTCGCGAGTTGATCACCCTGTACGTTAAATTCCTGCAAAGGTCTAATTTCACATGGAAGAAAACTTTGTGTACGCTTCCACTGCCCCTCTGTGCATGGTTGTTGTGTTAGCCTATTGAGGGAAGGTCCAATTTCCAAATCACGCAATCCACGATTCATGCAAACCATTTCGTTCATGGCTTCCACCCTAGCAGCCAGAGCCTCCTTATCTTCTTTCTCAGTCTCACAAGTATGACATTTGTTGCATTTTGGACAAGGTTTCCCTGGATCCCCAATACGTGGATGACAAAAACAAAAATGACCAAATGAAGTTGTTTGTCTGCAAATGTAACACAATTAGTTCCCACACCTACATGTCATGACATTGTAGCCATCCGACTTGATTATCGCTACCTTGCAAATGTTACATTCTCTTATCACAACTTTAGTCATCCTCTCTTCAATTTTCCTACGAACAGTCGTCTCAATTGATTTTTTTCAACCTCTTCACAGCGTAGTGGTAAGTGACTCAACCCCTTGCATTGGGTACATGAAGCTTTTAAAAATTTCGGGTTTGGACAGTCCAAGACTTGTGCACCCTTGTCTATTTCATATGGAATGCTATAGAATGGGCGATAAATTAAATTCTCAATTTTGGCTTCAGCTAAAGCGTCTTAGGCCTGGTGATATTCATATCTTTCAACAACATCATTTAGAATAGCTTTCCTACAAAGGAATTGATTCCTTGCAATGACCAATACTGATGCAAGATAAAGAGCCATGTACCCTCAGACCTCCATAAACGATTTCATTAACCTGCTTCTCTATACATTCAAAACAAATCTGATGCCCATCCCCACACTATACCATATTTTCAGATTGATATTCCCGATAGCAACAATTACATTCTATCCAAAATACACCTCCCCGAGAATTCAATGTACACGGTGGTCGATAAGGTTTTGCAACAATTTGATATAATGGTAGATCAAGGAATAAATGAAACAAAGCCAATGTTGCAACTCCATTCTATGCATCATCAACAGAATCCACATCATCTTCATCGACACCATTTTCATCTAGATCATCATCTTGATCTACATAATCCTCATCACCTTCATTTTGATCATCATCTTGATCTATATCATTCTCATCCACACCAAGATCAACTTCATCTGGATCATCATCTTGATCTATATCATCCTCATCCACATCAATATCAGTTGCATCTAGATCCTCATCTTGATCGACATCATTTTCATATTCATCATCATCTATTACATCTTCATTTTCGTTATCATCATTATGATCAAAATCTTCTTCTCCTGCTTCACCTTGTTTCGTTTCTTCACCTTCGTTATCATCTTCCTTATTATGGATTTTTGCATAACTGTTCTTTAGACATGCATAACTTTTGCACATGATTTTCCTAATCGCTGAAATGCTTCTTGAATTTTACTAAATTGCTCAATGAATTCAGGGTGAAAACTTAACGGCATATTGTGTGGCGGATAATGTTCAAAGACTCGCATGGCACTCATACTATTGATGCAACAAAATTGTAGATTGTAGATTGTTGACTTTAAATGTAAAATACACAAAAGGTATTTGTAATAATTTATTAATATATATAAAATGTACAAGGATGATTGAATGTTACAATGAGGCCCTACTTATATACCTAGGCAGGTGTCTTTTCACATGCCTTTTCACTTAACTAATGACTATTTAAAATAATCATTATTTTGATTATTTATTATTTATATTTATTTATACTCATTTATTTTTTATAACTTATATTCGTAACATACATGAGTTACCCCGCCCTTTTTTTTCCAGCCTTCTTCATATGCCTTTTGCCTTTGATTGATTTTTCTTATAACTACTCGAGGCTCCAAGGGATGAGAGCATGATGTGTACTATATAGCGGTTGATACCCCCTTACGGTGGGGCAGTTCATCGCCCACTAGGGGTTGGGACAATCATGGGTTCCTCAATGATGGAAGGGGCACATCTAGGGCCCATAGGAACCAAAGTGATGGCCATGGATAAGGGGTAGAGCTCATGTTTAGCTTTTGCCCACATGCTAAATTTGTATGTCCCGACCATCTTTTTCATTTTATGGTACATTTACTGTTGAGAGTGGCCAAATTATGCTCTTTTTTTTCTTTTTAGTTGCATCAACCTTCAAGGCATCATTCCAGGCTCAACCCAAGATCTGGACAAGGGGAGGAGGAAGCTAACCCTATGAAGACCTAGTGGACACATGTGGACCCAGATGGGAAAGGAAATGAATGGGGCTAAAATGAGTGGAAGGGGGTGATGTGTATGGTATCAAGAAGTGGGACCACGCAACAAAATTTGGTATTTCCCAAGTAGTACCAACCCTAAAGCTAGTGGACAGTAAAGGAGATCCCACGGGACTAAGACACAAGGTTAACCACAAAATCGGGCAATGGACACAAGAATACAGACCTAGCCCACTCTTTCTGCTAAATTCCCCCACCAATCCATGCCCAAAAGAGCCCATGACAAGTAAGGAAAATTACTTAACCATACCAATGAAAAGTCATACCTTTGGGGTCGGGAAACCCATCTCAAACATAAAATCATAACAAGTGGGTGAGAGACCACATGGTTGCTCAAGTGGCGGAGATAATGGCGCATCAAGCTATCTAGTGGCTGCAAAGGGTTGTTGGTTGTCGACTGAGGACCAACTAGGAGAAAAAAAAAAATCTCCTATATACACTACTCGCATGTGGTGGGTAACATGCCCTTACATATAGCCCTAATGCAAGGACACAACTAGGGCTTGTTGTCAACAACTATGACCACCAATTTTCCCTAAACAAAGTACACTTGGCCTACTTGTTGAAGGAGCACTCTACTCAACCCTTTCAATCCACGTACCTTGAACATATATGGCGGGTGCTTTGCCTCCCCATCTGTTGATCACTGCAACTGCATCTCCAGTTGTCCAATCTGCCACTATCAACCCTCCTATTGCTCCAAGAGTGACTGAACTTTGGCTCACTGATCTACCCACTGGCAATGGCAAGGTTGCTCCCTCATCATTGCTCTTACAGTCTCTAACTTTTGCCCACTACTAATCTCTTTGTTGCTCCAAAGATGACCAGATTTAGGGCTTTAACAGTCTTCCCTCTTATCATTGAGTTTGCCCTAGTGTAACCCACTAAACTAGGGGAACCAAATATGCCTTCTAACAGTCCCTTTGTTGCTCCAACGATCAATATACATGAGGAGTTCAAAGACTGCCCTTACACAGTGACAAGGTTGCTCCTTTGTCACACAACATAAGGCATCATCAACAACTCATTGATCTGCTCTTTGACTTCTCCATGAGGCAATCCTTAGGGCATCCAAAATTGCCCACACATAGTCCATAATTTGACTAACCTTAGGGCACAAATACACATCCCTCACACTTGTAATTTGCTCCTCAAATTACACAATTTTAGGGCTCTTCCTAGCAGCCCACTCAACAATGGATCCTCACTATAACTTAGGGCTACATATGTTGTTCAATAAAGATGAACAGACCTCATTCTTCCTTCACCAAGCCAACCCTACTCGTTGTCACTCTCCTCATAGATCATATCAGCCTCTCCACTTAGGGTCACGGCCCTCCTCACCATGCTCAAAACTAGGTCACATTCCACAAAGATTTAGATTTTGAACAGGCCGTAAGGTTGCTCACATCATAAGAAGCCCTAATTAGGGCATATTACACTATTGTCCACTATGAAACCAGATTCGTCCCCAGGGCCTACGTATCACGAATCTAGCGAATACGACACGATTCGTGTTTGGAAATCGTGACATGTTGTGTCTCGATCGGGACACAACGTGTCACGATTTCCAAACACGAATCGGGAAAAACAGCAACCTGTGCACCTTTTGAAGCGCCTTTCCTCACTTCTTTTTTCACATTCACTTGTTTACTTTGTTGTGGGTTTGTTGTGGGTGTTTGGGAGCAAGGAGCAAAGGGTGTGGGAGCATTTTCAATGAGATTCAAGCAACAAGTAATGCATTTTCTCTCTAATATTTTTGCATTCTTATTACAACAGTTTGCATATGCATTTCTTTTACAAAGTTGTGCATTTTTTATTTATTTTTTTACAGCACTCATGGATCAATCAAGTGCAGCATGGAAGGGGCAAAGGAAGGGGAAGAATGTCCCCATTGGAGATGCCCCTCCTCTCCCAATTTCATCAGATACGGGATTTCAAACATATATCTTCATTTAGACGTAAGTTTTGCTATTTACAAAGTGACATTATGCATAGTACATACAAATAAAATTGTGACATAAATGATAAATCAATTCATCAATGATCCAATAAGAGAAAGACAAGATAGAAAGATAAACATACTAACATCTATAGTTTTCTCATTAAGTCATCATAATCAAAATGTGTTACATAGGTAGTGCAATGCCAATGGCAAATAGAAATAGCAAATACAAAACAACTAAAAGTATACAAGCCTCAAGGCAGTAGGTAGCTCATGACTCATGAGTCATCAATCCTCATAGTCATCATTAAAATCAGCATTGTTGTCCTTATCATCATGTTCACCACTACTCTCCTCTATTGCATTCTCCTCCTCTGTATCCAAAGTCATCTCTGCATCTGTTGTTGCGGAGGATGACCCCTCTACAGTATCACCATCATCAAATCTAACAGGCTC
Source organism: Pinus taeda (assembly GCA_000404065.3). Lineage (NCBI taxonomy): Eukaryota > Viridiplantae > Streptophyta > Pinopsida > Pinales > Pinaceae > Pinus > Pinus taeda. The sequence goes on from APFE031097042.1 coordinate 80,030, forward strand.
TAGCACTGGATCATTGAGATCCAAGTTAGCCAATGCCAACTCATCATAGTTGTCCAAACTCATATCAGTAGGAAAGACATCCCACATTTTTGTCTTTCCCTTCAACCACTCATCCCTCTGCGTGTAAATAAGACGAAGGTTGGTGTGCACATACACCATTGTCTATGCTTTGGACTACTTAAGCCTGCTCTTCTTGACACGATACAAATTCCCATATGTGCCCCAATTCCTCTCGCAACAAGAGGATGAAGTCACTTGTGAGAGGAGCCTCGTGGCTAACTACCGTACAGGAGGGCTTGTTGCCCCATGATTTGCCCACCAAGAATAGGGCTTCTTAGTCCCCCTATCTCTAATCAAATCATATCTTGCAAATCGACCAATGCCAGTGGAAAACTCTGCAAAGGCATCCTCCACCTCATCAAGGGATGCTCGATCCTGAAAAACCCGCCTGAATGCATCTTTCCTCCCCTATGAGATTTAACCATCCATGTGAGGATGGAATCTACGGGAAGGTCCACCATTCAACCACTCATAGTTATAGTATTTTGGGTTCAATGAGTGAGCCAAACAATGTAAAGGTGTGCAATTCTTGTCCCATCTACTGACAAGAATATCTTGTATAGAGGTGAAGAAGGCCTTTGATGACGTCTCATACTCGGGGCACCCACTCTGTAAAATAATGCTCCTCACAGACTCAATCATGGAATCCCATCCCCTCATAAACCTCTCCTAGGATGGGTTGGTTTGTATCTGCAAATCGAAGCAAGGAAATGATAGGGTCCATGATCTGAATAACTAGAAATACCCTCTCCCACCAAGCATCATCTAACACTGTGTCCTTCACTCTCTTAGAGGCTACTTCATTTGTCTTTCTCCAAGAAGACCAAAACTCTGAAATAACCATGGCCCCAAGAGCGGTCTTGACCTCCCTCAACCTCTTCAACATGATGAATGAAGAGGCAAACCGTGTATCCACAATCTTCAACAATGATAGATTGTTTTACTCCTTGTAGATAGTGAGGGCATTTGTATGATTTTGTACAAAGTTATGGATATCTCGTGCATTTGTATGATTTCGTACAAAGTTATGGATATGTCGTGCATCCACATATACGGGGATACGAGGATTCGAGTGTCGGATATAGACACATTGACCCACTACTTGGGTACACTTGCCCACAAAGCCCATGTGGGTCAAACTTCTCCCAAGCCCTCTACCCTAGGGTGTGGGAGTACCTCCCAAGCTACAAAAATCAACAGGACCTCCTCGTTTATGTCAGTGGAGAAGCCCGCATTCCCCTACTATAGCCCATTAATGTAAAACCCTATCAAGTATAGTTTAAATTGCATTAACAGAATAGAAGATGCATTTTCATTCAAAAAAATAGAAATCTTTGGTCCTCCTATTCCAAAAATTCCTCAATAAGCCATGAAAATCTCTAAAGAAACAAGGATACCATCTAGAAATCTCAAGAGAGTATTTGAAAATGAAATATTTCTCATATTTCACTTCTCAAATACGAAGTGTGGTGCTCTCTCAAAAGATGAGATGATCCATCTTGATAAGTAGCTGATTGGAATAGACCTGAAGTTATGTTAAAAAGACTCAAACTATAGGTTAGTCGCATTTTGATATTACTCTAAGAAGGGGATATGGTCATCCTGAAAATGCAACGAATGGTAGCAGTGTATATTTTTTTGTAGTTGAGGGTTTCCTTTGTGCAAACCATGTCACTTTCAAATACTCTTTGTAAATCTCTTCATAATGCCTTTATCAGAGTCCCTCCTGTGGAATTAGGAGCATCAGCAGAACACTCTAGATTGAGTATAAATTGATGAAATTACCTTCTATAATATATGTTAATATGTGTTGTTTGTCACCAGAGGGTCAAGGTGACCCTATCATACCAACTAAAGCCAAAGCCTTGGTTGACAAGTTACATCACAGGTTGGAGCACTATGTAGTATGAATAGACATTACAACCTGAAGGAAATTCATTCGTTCACCAAATCCTATGTCGCATGATCACATCATAGAAAATCATTGAGGATAGGAAAGGGTGAGCCACAAACTTAGGAAAGTTGAACAAGTTCAAAAATAATTCCATAGTGTGAATGTGCTTTGACAAGACAGTGATGAGAACCATCTCAATCAATTCCACCTTCCTTGCCTTCTACATGGGCACCAAACCTCGCATCCATAGACAAGAGGTATCACCAAATTGTGCAAGAGGGAAGTCTTCACACAAATGTCCAGGACCTAGAGTTGGAGTTGAACACATCAGCATTCCAAGGTTGCTACCACAGCATAACCCTTACTAAGTCTTGCTTTTGTTGCAGACATTAGCTTAAAGGATACACCCACCCCCCTCTCACCCCAACCAAACCCCAGTGTAAGAAGTAACGACTTCCACCAACTATCCTTTATAGGTGAGATCAATAATAGTTGCTTTCTATTTAGGCATGTCAAATGTTATATTGTTCACCTTAACCGAGATTCACCTGTAGACTGTGATCACCAAAGAATGAATTGAGAGTATGAAGTTGCTTTTAGAAACCCAAGAATGTGTGAGGTAATCAATGTGTGTTCCATGGTTTTTGAATGAGAACTTTTAATTTGTATATTAAAAGTCCAAAACAGATGGATGCGAGCAGGCATCCATATTTTATAATGCTGTAATATGTAAACCATATGTCTTCACCATTTTGGTATGGTCTTGTCTAATAACCATCTCCTAAAAGGTCAAGATATTACCAACTCAATTAGTACCAAAACCTTTAAGCGTCCTCTTGATCCAGGTGGATGTTGGTGGCCACCCACCTATCCCATTTGGACCCCCACAATTGTCTCTTTCAGCATTTTCAGTTTCCTTAATTGTAGCACAACTTACTATTTTTAGCAGTTTTTCGGGTCGTGAACTTCTGGAGCCGTTTTGAGGCCCTAAACGACGTTTTTTGGGGAATCCGGGGGCAACATGGGTTCATGCGATGGACCGATGTTGCCCGTTCCAACAATGATAGTGCTCGAATAGATCTTTCTAATGAGCTATTGTACGCATCAAATGGAGATCATATGCTAAAGTTACGACCCCGGGAAGTTGATGTACCAACTTACCCAAAACGGGGCCCACAATTTGGCGTTTCATCTTCTAAGGGTCGGTTTGGGAATGTGAAGGGTTTTCCATTGTTTCTCAATAATAAATAGGCCTTCGAGCCTCATTGTAACACAAGTTCGGAACAGTTCAGAGACATGTAGCCGCACATCTCTTCTCAGAGATAAGCTACCATCGTCTTAGCTGGTTTATTTCCAATTCTGGTTGTAAGCACATTTCGGTATTTTCCATTAATGAAATGAAGTGTTATTTCCGCTGCATCTCTTTATTTATGGTTATCGCATCTCTGTATTTATGGTTATCTCTGTAATCTATTGCGTTCCTGTTTAAATCCGGATCAGTGGTATCAGAGCGGTTTGCTTTTTCTCGGTTTTTCTTTGCATGTCCCCAACGAGGTCAGGATATAAGGAGTTAGGGCTTGAACTGGTCGAACCTTTGCAAGACCAGCCTCGAAAATCCCGACGGCCTCCCATGGCGGACGAGAAGAAAGATGAGGGGGCAGGAGATCCTATCAAAATCTTGCTCGAAGAAGCCCTCGAGCGGCAACGGAACGCGATGATGGACAGCTTTGTGCAGATTCTTCAGCGGCTACCTAGAGGTGACGCATCGGCTTCCAGCAGCGACTCTGGAAACGCCACGCCCTTTAAGGTACAAGTTAATTTTGAAATCCCCATCTTCGAGGGTAAAATAGACGCAGATACCGTAGATAAATGGTTAAATATGCTAGATGGGTATTTCTCTGTTCATGAATTTTCAAGTCGGAAAAGATTGTTTTCGCTCTTCTCAAAGCAGCCCCCCACGTCAAGGACTGGTGGGAAACCTACTGCGAGCAGAAGGATGAAAGTAAAGGCTCATTATTTTCAGCCGCACCCACTTGGAATGACTTCCGGGATGCCATCAAGGAGCAGTACTACCCTGTCAAAAGCTATGAGGACAAATACATCAGATGGACCACGCTGCGGCAGGGGCGGGACCAAGATGTGCCTGAGTTCACAAACATCTTTCACACCCTTCGCACACAGTTGGGTATCAAAGATTCTGAGCTGCATCTGGTACTCAAATACCGTGGTTGCCCACATAGATACATCCAGGAAGAAATGGAGTTCTTGGACATCTCCTCACTCGGCGCAGCATACCGATATGCTGTCAAAATCGAGCAGAAGTTCAAACAGAAGAAGCGAGACTTTGGATCTGCAAATACGAAGCCCAAAGGACAAAGCCAAGGCGGGGTGACCCAAGACAACCCGTCGAAGCCGCAAGGAAAGAACAACACCACAAAGCCGAAGAAGGACACAGGAAAGTGGTGTGAGTTCCACAAGAGTCCCACTCATAACACAAGTGAGTGTCGGACCAAGCAGTCACTGGTGGTCGAGTTGAAGGCTTCCGAAAGAGATACATGTTCCGACCCTGAGCCAGAACCCGACAAGGGCAATGGCAAAGGGAAGCAGATCATTGATGCGGATCCCAATGCCACTGTTGCCACTGCCAAGATCCAGAAGATTGAGACCGAAGAGCCAGAGGAGGGGGAACGTCTTTTCCACTCACACATGTGGGTGAAGGGTTCGCCGCTGCAATTCATTGTCGACAGTGGCAGCCAAAAGAACCTTATTTCAGCAGAGGTCGTGAAGCGGTTGGGCCTACTGACTACCCCACACCCGCAGCTGTACAATATCGGGTGGCTTAATGAAGGACGAGATCTCAAATTTCACCAGTAGTGCCGCCTTCCCTACAGCATCAAACCATTCAAAGACGAGGTACTGTGTGATGTTACACCTCTGGATGTTTGTGATGTATTATTAGGCCAGCCATACTTGTGGAGGCGACATGCTGAGTATGAGTCAAGGCCTCGTGCTGTCATTATTTCTTTGGATAATTCATTATACAGGATACCGCAGGTAGCCCCACCCTACCGCCACCTCTTTTGATCATTGCTCAGAAAGGCAGCAAGTTAATATCACAGACAGGAAATTTTTCTGTCTGGTTCACCCCCAAAGTAAGGGGAGATCAGTTGCTACATCAGACCCCCACAAAGGTTCCTCCAATGCAGCTGTGGGTTTAGCAGCAGCAAGGGATACCGGTCATGACAGAACACAGGACAACTTCTCCTCACCCACAGGGGTACCACACAAGTTTCAGGTGGGCAACAAAGTCTGGTTGCATCGACAGAAAGAACGCCTTACCAGAACCCATCAGAAGCTCAGACCACTCCGACATGGTCCTTACACCAGAACCAAGGTTACGGGAAACAATGCTTTGGCGCACATCATTCCTCCATTTCTTTGCCTGCACCAAGTGTTCAATGTGGACCGTCGTCGACCATGCTTCCCACCATTACTGGACACATCAAAGATTGTAGGACAAGTTCAGCAGATGGAGGAACTCAACACAATGGGGACCATTGCTTCCTAAGGGGGGAGGAATGATCCAGGTGGATATTGGTGGCCAACCGCTAATTCCACTTGGATCCCCTCTAGTGCTTCTTTCAGTTCTTTCAGTTTCCTTAATTATAGCACAGTTTACTATTTTTAGCAGTTTTTCGGGTCCTAAACTTCCAGAGCCATTTTGAGGCCCTAAACGACGTTTTTTGGGAAATCTACCGCCAACGATCTTTCCAACTAAAAATCGTCTTTTCCGTTGTAGTCCTCGGAGAGATCTTTCCAATGGGCTATCATGCGCATCAAACGGAGATAATACGACCAATTCGCAACCCCGGGAAGTTGACGTACCAACTTACCCAAAAACGGGGCCCACAATTTGGCGTTTCATCTTCTAGGGTTAGGTTTTGGAATGTGAAGGATTTTTCCATTGTTTCTCAACAATAAATAGGCCTTCGAGCCTCATTGTAACACAGTTCAGAGGCATGTAGCCACACATCTCTTCTCAGAGATAAGCTACCATCGCCCTAGCTGGTTTATTTCTATTTCCGGTTGTAAGCATATTTCAGTATTTTCCATTAATGAAATGAAGTATTATTTCCGCTGCATCTTTATGTATATGGTTATCTCTGTATTTTATTGCGTTCCTGTTTAAATCCGGATCAAAGCATGAATGTGGGACTCAAAGCAAAAGAACCAACTAGGGAATCTTGAGGCTAAACCACCTCACCCTCATCAATAGAAACCAGGATTTACCACAATCCACACCGGATAACTAGGCCAACACAATAAACATGTAATAATAGGCTTTAGCATGATCTCCACCAAATCACTAGGCCAAACAAGCACAAATTCCACCAAATTTCTCCACCTACACCATGAGGAATTTTCTTGTCTCCCAGAATCTCAGGTTTTACCGTAATCCACACCATATCCCTAGGCCCTAAACCGAGACCCACTCTCCATGCTTTACCGCATATCCCATCTCGAGATTACTAGGCCTGATGGAGAGAACCCACCTCTAGGCTTTATTGTATATCCCGCCATTCATTGGTCGAGGATTCCTAGGCCCACTAAGGAAACACAAAATATGGCTTTACAGCAACCCATAATCTAGTTCGGGGGTTATTAGGCCATATGTTCTATTATTCAGAGATCCATCTCTCTTAGTTTCAAATCCATCTAGAAATCTAGCTCAACGAAAACATGAGAACCCCATCACACCATGGCTATCCGGAAATGGCAAGGCTAGGATAGAAAACATTGTCACACCTGGAAAAACCCATGCCATAATAACAAAATACCACATGCAATACCATGCATGCTAAATCTAGCAAGGAAATCACACATGCAAGTCAATATCTGCAAAGAATCTTGTTGTAGCTTCTTGATCCTACACTTCCTTGCTTGCTTCTTCCTTCCTCTTGTCTTCTTTACCTTTCTTGATCCAATGCTAAAGTGCTCTAAGAAAGATCTTTGTCCAAGAGTGAGAGAGAGAACGAGAGAGAGAATAATGAGAGAGATCCAAAATTGAACTGACAAAAGGTTACAAATTGATCCTCACAAGCCTTTTTATCAATTAGGCCTCTATTTTCTTCATTTTCCATTATTTTCCTTCAATTTACTCCTCACATGAAACCTGTGACCTTTCACCTTCCTTTTATCCTAATTTCCATGCCTCTTGCCTTTCCAAAGCATTCGTCATTACCTTTGCTAATTTCCTTTAGCCATAATAAACCGAATGAACACCCACTAGGATTTTTTTCCCACCATTCAGCTTGGAATACGTGTCCCATGACCATGGTCTTATATATGTTTACATGGATTTTAACCAGGGTTGTTACACTCTCTCTTTCTAAAAAATAGTTAGTATCAAGTGTAGTTGAAATACACATCATTGCATTTTGTATCAATGTCCCATCAGAATCTCTGTAAATGATTTCCCTCTTGATTGTACATGTATTTTGTTGCTATGTATTTGCTTCTTGTTTGTCAAACAAGCACATTGACCTGAGAAAATTATGCATTTGTTTTCATTGTTTTGTAAGATTTTGGTTACCAAATCTCAATGTTCTTTGTTGACTTCACATATCTCTTTTGGCATGATCCTACAATCATTAGTTTGGTTATAGTAGAGGTTTATGGATACTTCTTGCTTAGTTGGTTGTTATTAAATGTTTAAATGTCATTTATGTTCCATATTTTTTTTTAATTGTTATTGGTCATCATTTTACTATTAAACCATGTCATACTATAATTAGCGGAAATAAAGCATTTGTTGACAAGAAAAAAAACATAGTTGGCACTAGAGGCACTCAACATAAATAAACATATGTTATGCTTGACACTTTTGACCAGTCTTTGTTACTTTTGAAGTATAAGTTGCATTGGTCCTTTGTTGTAGCGACTCGTGGACATCTTTTTCCTACTACAAAAGGCTTCAAAAATAACATAATAAGGATACTTGGGGCCTCTGCTCACCAGCAAAGTGGAGGAAATGGTTTTGCAAATGGGGCCTATAATCATGAAGGAAACATAAGGCATATAGAAAATGTGAATTATTTGTGAGTTCATTTGGAAACCGTATTCCATTGTGAGATTTTAGTTACTAAATCTCAATGCTCTTTGTTCACTTTTCATGTCTCCTTTAGCATGATACCAAAATCATTATTTTGGTTTTAGTAGAAGTTTTTGGACTACGTGATTACCTAACTATTATTAAATTTTATTTATATTCCATAATTTTTTGTTAATTGTTATCGCTCATGATTTTACTCTTAAAGCACCTCTGCCATAGAGGCTGAGCCCAAGCACTGAAATAAAAATCCCTCTGCGACATTGGACATAGTTTATAATAGCTCCACTAAAATAACCCAAAAATTACCGCCCTCCATAGTGGTCGAGCCAATGTAATGAAATAATAGTAATCCCTTTGTACCACTGGACACACAACCAATACCAAATTAAATGATAGGCCATCTGCGAGACTGAACACACAACTATAGAATGGAATTCAAGCACTAGAACCAAGGAAAACCCCTCTTGCCCCACAAAACCCCCAACCAAAAATATATCGGCGAAGCAGTAGAATCCCCAACCAAAAAGACACTAGTGAAACAACATTGTAATCCAAAAAGTACCGTCCATCATAGAGGTCAAGCCAAAGTATTGAAATAACAGGCCCTCTGCAACATCTGTTAAGCTTCATACTTTTGATCACTATGTGTTGCTTTTGAACTATATTTTGCATTATTCCTATGTTGTAGCCACTCGTGGACAAACTTTTCCTACTAGAAAGGGATTACAGAATAATGGAATAAGGATACATGTGGCCTATATTCACTGACGAAGTGAAATAAATAATTTTTCAATTGGGACCTATGATGATCAAGGAAACATAAGACATAGAAAATCTGAATTATTTATGAGTTATTTTGGAAATCCTGATCCCTTGTTTTAGATCTGGATCTATCTGATGGAACATTCCAAGCCTTTTTTATCACATCACATTCCAACCAATTTTTTTTCCTCTTATGACCTCATAAACCGATGTGATCAAATACAAAATATTGGTTGCCTTGTATTCATAGTATCTCATGATTTTGTTGTAGTAATGATTCTCAAAAATCAATTGGAATTTTCATCACAATAGGTGAGGAAATTACATATGTGTTGTCTCAAATGTATGGTCACATCTGATGCAGGGTAAACCTGCTCATAACCAGGATCCTTTTCGCTCATGCATATAAGCGCATGCGCCTCCAATCAACATGGAAATTTCAATACTCCATGCGGAAGTTTCTTTTGCACATGAATCTTCAATGGCTTAATGTGCTCGAAAACCACGCAATCCAACTCCCTTACGTCTCCAATGCAAGATTGTTCTTTTCAACATTCCCAACTGACCAAATGCTCTTTCCGACCTTATACCCTCTTACATATGCCTGTAATTGCATTAGATCTTCCTCGAATTCGATTTCTTTGTTGAGCCCCGCAATCCCATGTATGTCATTGATCTCTATTGGGAGATAGTAACTGTAAATCGAGGACCATGCTGGCACGAAATCACGTCACATTTTTGGGACGTTGATTTGTTTCAGTAGTGGACTATGATAGTTGATTAGGGAACGAAGTGTTTGCTAAGTTTACTTAGGCACGAATGAGCCAGGCTAAGTGCCTCAGGCTAAACCTGTAGTTGGAGCTATGCATAAGCGCTGAGCTAAGCCTTCGCCTAAGTCTAGAGAAAGAGAGTCCTATTGCGCTCTACGAAAATTATGGGTTGGGTTCTAAAGTATTGTCTATCTGGCTTTCCTGTAAGCATTGATTGTGTGCCCTAACTAGGAGTCAGCAGAGAATAACCTCTATAGGGGTTAGAGCCCAATTCGAATGAGTTGTGAATGACATAAGGGAAGCGATGATGAAATAGAATGTTGGAGCCAGGGACCATTGAGTGAACCAGTAAGCCCACGAAACTGGTAAGGAGGCCCGCAGCGAAGTTGTTACATAGAGAAACTAGAACATAATCGTGTGAGACTAAAGGAAGTAGTTAGGGGAACTGTGGAAAACATGTCTAATTCAGATAGTAGTAAACGAGAGCAGTTTCTTTGAGTTGGTGAATAGTCGAGAGTAGCCTGAAGGGCTACATCATGTGCTCTCAAGAGCACGCCAATGGAGGAATCACAAAAACTTCTCATAGTTGTATACTCAGCAGCTCACATAATTAATAGCGCGGTTTTTATCCCCACGCATGATAGCGCCCAGCTTAATAATATCTCTGTAGTCCTTTCAACGCACAGGTCAGTAAAATATTTAATAAACCTTGTTCAATTGTAGGAAGGGCGGATTTAACAAACGAATACAGTGAATTCATAATACCAGTTACCACATAATACCACGCATGTATACAACCAAGGAATAAGAAAACTTGCCACGTGGATACAGTATCGAAGGTTTGACAATTCTTGAATTGGAAATAGCCCGAGTTTGGAAACTATACGCCACTGTCCCAAACTGCCTTACGCACAGGTTATTATATCACATAAGATTCAACTGCACCCACGCTTGCAACACACAACTTATATCTATCAACTACAAACAATTGCGCCCAATTGAAACTACGGGATTTTTTTAAACTGTACAGTGATTTTAAAATATATACATCAACAATATCATTCCATTTCATTACATGAGAGGAAGAGTTTTTCAAAACAACACAACATCGCCTCTCCTCTCTCTCCTTCCTGAGAGCTCAACTGCCTCTTTATTTATAATAATAACTGATACATACATAAGGAATAGATCAGACCTTATCTCCTAGAAAAAGCAGGATTTTTCCCTTTTTACACAATGATTTAAAGCTTGAAGCTTTATTCCCTATTTTTTTTTCTAATTTTAACTGAAAAAACATAGAAATCCTATCCCAATCCTTTTTCCTAACTATTCTCTCATATTCTTTTATTTAGAGATATAATATTTACATTATCTTCACTTCCTATTTTATCAAAATATTTAAATTTATCACACCCCCTTTTTATTCCATATTTACAAATGAGGATGGTCTTGATGCTCCTACATCATACACCCAACCTTAGAATTAATCATGATCCCCTGATCATGTGTTCGGATCTGTGTATGCATGGATCCCATATCTTGTGCTGCAAGTCATCATGTGCTAGTGCTCACTGCCTTTCTCCGGGTTTCCATATCTTATGCTGCCTTGCTCCACTAGCTACACTCTTGCAATCTTCTGTTGTCTTCCTTTTGCTGCACAAGATGGCGCATCCTCCTCAACACCTGTAATCAACTGTTACTTCCTTTATCTGTGCTTCAGACGGATTCACTTCTTCTGCATCCACAAGAACTTCCTCTTGTGCTGTAACAATTTTACAAGATGGCGCATCCTCCTCAACACCTGTAATCACCTCACAATTGTCAGCTATACAAACACAAGAGTTTACATTATCCAGCTGATCTGGATTTACCCAATAACTCAAGAAATCATCAATAATCTCCTCCTCTGTTTCATCAATGGAAACCTCCTCTGCACCTGCAAACATACACAATTCATCAGTTTTAAGACTACAAGACTTTTTAGTCCTGACTTCTTCCTTTAACACTTTCCTTTGATCAGATCTGCATGTGGAATCTTCAAATTTCATCTCTAGCACAAGAACTCTAAATCCATTTTTCAACAAGGCAATCAAAATTTGCCTCAATCTCCTCTGCAATTGTCGCTAAATCACTCTCTTTCCCTTCAGTGGAAAGATCCATTTTCCTTTCAGATTTTTGTGCTCTTGTAGTCATTCTTCTAGTACCTGCAACTGTGCCTTTATTTATACAATCTTTCTTTCTCGAACTCTTGCAGTCATCTCATCTCTGTGGAATTTCTCTGGACCTCTTCCTCCTCTAGAAAAACTCCTTCTGCCTCTGGCGGACTGCTTCCTCATGAGTTTATCACTCACCATGAGTTGCACTAGCCTCTGCAACAACAATCTCTCTTGCTACAACTTACCTCACCAATCCTTCCCTCTGGATTTGGTCTTTTGGTAAGTACTAGTTCACTGCCTCTGGAACCTCTTGAGCACTCCTCTGCTCTCTCTAGGCTATCTCTTCAACTCACCTCACACTGTAATTGTCCTCTCTATCCAGCCTTCAGCTGAATGCCAGGTTCACTGCCACCTTCTCTGCAACCATAAACTTAAATCATAAATTTTCAATCAAAAATCATCTCACCTCTTAAGATCTTGCATGATCTTGTCTTCTTCCCACTTCTGCAATCCTGTTCACTTGTGTAGTTTTCATATCAGATTTAAAAATCATTCATCACTCAGAAAAAAAAAAACTTCTGTTCTCATTCAGAAAAAAAAACAAATATCTTCAGCTGAGCATCTGGCTCTGATATCACTTGATGCAGGGTAAACCTGCTCATAACTAGGATCCTTTTCGCTCATGCATATAAGCACATGCGCCTCCAATCAACATGGAAATTTCAATACTCCATGCGGAAGCTTATTTTGCACATGAATCTTCAATGGCTTAATGTGCTCGAAAATCACGCAATCCAACTCCCTTACGTCTCCAACGCAAGATTGTTATTTTCAACAATCCCAACTGACCAAATGCTCTTTCTGACCTTACACCCTCTTACATATGCCTGTAATTGCCTTAGATCTTCCTTGAATTCGATTTCTTTGTTGAGCCCTGCAATCCCATGTATGTCATTGATCTCTATTGGGAGATAGTAACTGTAAATCGAGGACCATGCTGGCACGAAATCACGTCACATTTTTGGGACGTTGATTTGTTTCAGTAATGGACTATGAGAGTTGATTAGGGAACGAAGTGTTCGCTAAGTTTACTTAGGCACGAATGAGCCAGGCTAAGTGCCTCGGGCTAAACTTGTAGTTGGAGCTGTGCATAAGCGATGAGCTAAGCCTTCGCCTAAGTCTAGAGAAAGAGAGTCCTATTGCGCTGTACGAAAATTATGGGTTGGGTTCTAAAGTGTTGTCTATCTAGCTTTCCTGTAAGCATTGATTGTGTTCCCTAACTAGGAGTCAGCAGAGAATAACCTCTATAGGGGTTAGAGCCCAATTCAAATGAGTTGTGAATGAAATAAGGAAGCGATGACGAAATAGAATGTTGGAGCCGGGGACCATTGAGTGAACCAGTAAGCCCACGAAACTGGTAAGGAGGCCCGCAGCGAAGTTGTTACATAGAGAAAATAGAACATAATCGTGTGAGACTGAAGGAAGTAGTTAGGGGAACTGTGGAAAACATGTCTAATTCAGATAGTAGTAAACGAGAGCAGTTGCTTTGAGTTGGTGAATAGTCGAGAGCACCCTGAAGGGCTACATCATGTGCTCTCAAGAGCACGCCAATGGAGGAAGCACAAAAACTACTCATAGTTGTATACTCAGCAGCTCAAATAATTAATAGCGCGGTTTTTATCCCCACGCATGATAGCACCCAGCTTAATAATATCTCTGTAGTCCTTTCAACACACAGGTCAGTAAAATATTTAATAAATGTTGTTCAATTGTAGGAAGGGCGGATTTAACAAACGAATACAGTGAATTCATAATACCAGTTACCACATAATACCACGCATGTATACAACTGAGGAATAAGGAAACTTGCCACGCGGATACAGTATCGAAGGTTTGACATTTCTTGAACTGTAAATAGCCCGAGTTTTGAAACTATACGCCACTGTCCCAAACTGCCTTACGCACAGGTTATTATATCACATAAGATTCAACTGCGCCCACGCTTGCAATACACAGCTTATATCTATCAACTACAAACAGTTGCGCCCAATTGAAACTACGAGATTTTTTAAAACTGTACAGTGATTTTAAAATATATACATCAACAATATCATTCCATTTCATTACATGAGAGGAAGAGTTTTTCAAAACAACACAGCATCGCCTCTCCTCTCTCTCCTTCCTGAGAGCTCAGCTGCCTCTTTATTTATAATAATAACTGATACATACATAAGGAATAGATCAGACCTTATCTCCTAGAAAAAGCAGGATTTTTCCCTTTTTACACAATGATTTAAAGCTTGAAGCTTTATTCCCTATTTTTTTTTTCTAATTTTAACTGAAAAAACATAGAAATCCTATCCCAATCCTTTTTCCTAACTATTCTCTCATATTCTTTTATTTAGAAAAAGAATATTTACATTATCTTCACTTCCTATTTTATCAAAATATTTAAATTTATCACAGCCCCTTCTTATTCCATATTTACAAATGAGGATGGTCTTGATGCTCCTGCATCAACATCACAATCCTTGGAGTTTGAAATGCCACCCTTATTATTGTACAATTCTTCTTTGGCTTGTATAATTTTGATATGTCTGAATGAGTTACTCCAGAAAGCTTATGGATTGGGGTGCGCCATTTCAGTGTTCATTGTTACTAATATATGATATGTACCTTTATATATCCTAGTGTTGCTTGTATTTTATTTTGTTCTCTCTTTCCAAATAAATGTAGCTCGTGGTATTTTTATAAGTCCATTGATTGTCTAGTTTAACTTCTATATAAATTTCCATAGTTTGATTTTTCTCTTCTACAATTGCAGAATATACCAAATATTACCACTCCGCATCCCACAATTTTGATTTTCCAATAGTGACATACTTCCAAGGCTTTTGTATTTTTTTCCCAGTGAGTTCAAATAATGAATCTGGACAACAAGGTTCATATCCCATCAATTAATTCTATAGCCAAAACATGCCAATTATTCTGTAGTTAATTTTTTTTTCAAATTTGTATTTTGTTTCCCAACTATAATTTCCTTCCTCTTTTATTTGGCAAATATACAAATGAATTTATTTGGAATATAGACAAAGTTAGCTTCATTTTTAGTTTCATTTGTACAATGAATCGCTCAAGTGAATTTTACTATTGTTTTGTAGCTACTTTACACAGAGTACAGTTGAAACTTCCTTGCTAATATATTGCACAATTGCAAAGAGTCTCAATAATCAACAAATGGTTAGTCAATTCATGTAGGTGAAAGGCTACGGATTGGGGTATGTCATTTCATTGTTCATTGTTACTAATATACCATATGTACCTTTATCTATCCTATGTGTTTCTTGGACTTTATTATGTTCTCTCTTTCCAAAGAACTGTAGCTCATGCTATTTCTACAAGTCCAATGGTTGTCTAGTTTTCCTTCTATAGAAATCTTCATAGTTTTATTTTTCTCATTTGCAATTGCAGAATCTACCAAATGTTACCAACCTGCATCCCACATTGGTTTTTCTAGTTGTAACATACTTCCAAGGCTTTTTTATTGTTTTTCATGTGTGTTCAAATAATGCACGCGGACACCATGGTTCATATGCCATCAAGTAATTATATACCTCAAACATGCCAATTATTCTGGATTTAACTTTTGTTTCAAATTTGATCCCAATTATAATCTCCCTTGGTCTTTTATTTGGATTGTAATCTAGACAAAGTTATCTTGATTTCTAGTTTCATTTCTATAACAAATGTCTGAAATGTATTTTACTATTGTTTTCAACTACTTTACACATAGTACATTTGGGACTTTCCTGCTAATTTATTGCAAAATTGTGAATCTCAATACTCAACAGTTGGTCAGTCAATTCTTGTAGGTGGTCTTTTTTATTACTTTTGTCCACTTACCACGAAAATGTATACACATTTTTTTCTATTTCTGTCAATAAACGTAGTTTATTATTAATGAGAACCATAATAGTAGAAATTTTCTTTATGCATGTACCATCACATTCATCCAAAGAGTCCCTATCTTGCATAACATTTGTGAATAATAAATTATCACTAACATAAAACTTAACAGAGATGTTGTATTTCTATGCATACATCTGTTACAATAGTAATGGTTTTTTTGTGCTTATAGATATTGAAGATTTTGAGATCCACTGCCTCAAAATCGAGAAACTTGGTACTCTTGAAAAAAAACATAGTAGAAATAGAGGACTCAGCATATTTTTACACAACAGAGATAGATGACTCAAAATGTTATCCTCCATAGGTAAAAGAAGAACCAAGAACTCCTATATTTCCTTAAATTCAATCATGAAGGAAAGATATTGGTTCTTTTTGGGTTTTGGTTACAATTTCATTGGTTTTCTATTTGTACAATGTTTGTCACCCATGTCACAAGTTCAGTAGGAAATAATTCAAATATTTTTAATTTAATACGAATATGCATTCTTCCATTCACTTGGAGCTTAAAAGGCCATCTATCAATTTTCGAAAATGAAATCAAACTTGAATTTTCTTGGACTATGGTGATACACTTGGCCTTGGAAAGGCTTACTTTGAATTGTTGATATTCTAGCAATATTTTGTGTTCCTGTTACACATTTACCAAGTTTTGATTCCTTTTTGGGTAGCTGAGGTAGAGCTCCACATTCACCAGAAAAACAACAAGAGCTTAATAGAGCTAGGAGAAACCAACGATCTATGCAAAAACTAAAGGAAGCGGATGAAACAACAGTTCAAAAGGGCATGAAAATAAGATAGAAGCTTTGCAAGACATGATTGGTAGTAAAGGAACTCCAATGGCACCAAGAGGCTCTCATGTACAATGGCTTGATCCTCATTGCCATAAAAACAAGTTTGATGAATTTCTTAGCTTTACATCAACTTGTTCTTGAACAACAAATATTTTATTATAATTATCTTACAAATTTGAACTTTTGGATCCTTCTTGAAAGGAGAATGCTTTGTGAAGTTGACAATTTTCTATAAATTGATACTATCAAGAACTAAACTTTATTATGAAAAAGTTCCAATGTTTACTTGTTTCATTTTTGTTGAAAGTGCACCTATTCTAAACAATTCTACATGTATGGTAATCATATTTCCTACTTTTGAATTATGTCACTTTATTTCAATCATGTTTGTTGACTATATTTACAGTTTAGCGTTAGAGGCATTGCAATATAGGATTTTGTAAGGAAATGTATTCTTAGTAGTTCACAATAGTATTACAATAATCTAATTATTTTATATTTAATATTCTATATTTTCCTTTCATAATAGTTTTATTTCTCGAGGTATATGCAAATGTTTCCAGAGAATTAGTGAGAACTACTCAAATTTAATTGGAAAACTCTTTAATAGGCCTATGTGATAATTGATTTTTTTTTTCTTTTTAATTTATAAACTTTTCTACTCAAAACCTTCCCACAAACCATTGTGATACTAATAAATCATATTATCCTATGGCATGATATCATGAAAGAAAAATTATGTTGAATACTTGTATTATAATAACTTCTACATCCTTAAGATTCAGTAATAAGCATTTTATGGTTGTTTTATGCACAAAACTATACCCAAAAAATTCACGTGTAAAAATGTAGTGACATGCCACCACATGACTCTTGTTTTATTATTGTTGAACCACTTTTTAAAGTGATTTGTCATTGAACTTGGTTGTGAATTAAATTATAATATTTTTTATTTTATTTCGTTAATTATAATTATTATTTTTATTTTAGTGATGATTTAGATATGATGGAATGTAGATCTAACTTCTATTTCTATGTAGATGTAAATAATTTCAAAAAATTTATAAATTTTAATTACAAATTTTATTATTGATATAATATTTAAGTTTTCCTTGGAAAGTTCAATTATAAATTTTAATAATTACAAATTTTATTATTGATAAAATAGTTATTCTTACATCACAAAAAAATATAAAAACCTTGTGAAAATCTAAATAAATATAATTATCATAATTAATTAATAATAATAATTTTGAATGAGATAATTGAAAATATTTCAATAATTCAAAAAATATATATATTTAATGTCTATTATGCTAATTATGAACATTACATAAAAGTCCATAACACTTATCTAAGGACAAACAAATTTCTCAAGAATCAACTTATCTTAAAGGTGAAGAGTAATAATACTAATATAGATCTATTTTATTTATGGATTTACCAAGAGCAGACTCTTGAGGCGTAAAACCTTTTGATAGTGGAAAACTTTAAAAAAATTGCACCTTCAAAGATTACATCCCTATAGGGGCCTAATAAATGATAGTTAAAATGACTCTCTCTCTCTCTCTCTCTCTCTCTCTCTCTCTCTCTCTCTCCATACATACATACATATATATATAATTTTTCATTTTGTAAATTGCATTTTTGAATGCTTAAATCAATTCAACCGCTTGAAAATCCCTTGAGTACATGGAATAAACAAGCTTAAACATGCAATTCCAACAAATATTACTTTGTTCAAAATCAGCCCTTAATAAAAGGGTGAAAATTAAATAATGATATTTGAAATACTATAACAATAAGAATTTAAAATTAAAAATACTTTATATAATATATAGGCATTTTATTATTATTATTTTAAACTATATATAATATGTAAATTGTTGGCATGGAAATAATTTAATTAACCTTAGCATTGATATATTTTATTTATGATTACATTGTTGACATTTAAAGGTTTTTTTTAATACATTTCAATATTACTTTTAATTACTTATTTTATTTGCATATTGAAATATTTCATATATATATGTCTATCTATCTATCTATCTATATATATATATATATATATATATATTATTATATATATTATATATATATATATTATATATATATTATATATATATATATATATATATATCTATATATATATATACTATATATATATATATATATATATATTATATATATATATTATATATATATTAAAATGGTTTATTTAACTATCCAATTGAAATATGAAATTATAAATAATATCAATTTTTTTAGATTCTTTTTGTTCCAATTACTCTAATTTTTTTAAAAGTTGATATACAATTATCTTATTTTATATGGACATGGAAATATTTTATTTATAACTGAGAGTAAGAATGAGAATAAAATATTTTTACCATATCTCCTTTGCATTGGGGCAAGAACAATTAGAGTGAGATACATTTTAGAATACTTTTAAGTCAAACTAACCAAATATGTATATTTGTTTTTACCTTGATTATAACTGAGATTATTTTTAATTTAAATATATATATATCTTTTAATTTCAAAAGGGACACATGTCAACTCTAGATTGGGTAGAGAATAATTACATATTTCCTTCATAATGGATTGTAGAATAAACTTCTCGACTCAATAAGAAAGTATAAAGCCATGAACCTAGAAAATGACGGTGGTCTTGGGGAAAATATATGTGCAGGTTGTTGGATAGTATTGGAAAAACAAGGCTTATAGTAATATGAGGGTTAGATTTTGCCCAACATCTCCCCCCTAATATCATTCCATAATACCATCCCCCGTCCTCATACATATCAAGGTTATGATTTCCTCAATGTCTCACTGTCATACTCATATGAGGGTGGGTGGTAGGGAGAGATATTGGGGAAACCATAATAATTTTTCCATAATATCTCTCTATTATGGTTTCCTCCATATCTCTTCCCACCCCCACATGACAGTGGGGGCTACGGGGATACAAAATAAACCATAATATGTTTTCCCTAATATTATCTCCATCGTGATCCCACCCCCCTCATGTAAGTTTTAAACCTTTATAGCGAAGCAATGTATCGATAGATTCTTTATAAAATAGAAAAGTAAATAATAATAATCACACAAAATACTGAAAGATTTAACATGGAAACCCTTAACTGAGAAAACCAACAAATGTCTAGCGCCACACCTCTATCTCTCATTATAGTAACTTCACCATTATAAAAAAAATATATACAATTTCATGACATTCAAAACCCTAATATATTAACCCATATTTGATTCTTTAACCAAAATAACATTAGAATAAGCCAAAAAATCAACCAAAAATAACAAAATAGTGCAACATAGAATACATGGGAATTGTTGAAAATAGCAACAAGAAATGCTAAAAATAACATTGCTATAAATAGCATTTCAAGATATACTCCAACTCTGTTGGAAATAGCGAAAAATAGAAACGTTAAAAATAACATTGCTATAAATAGAATTTCGAGATATATTCCAATTTTGATTCGTCCTTGAATCAAAATTGAGAATTAAAATTGATTACTATTATTTTTGGAGAAGGAGCTTTGGCGATGGCGGTAGCTAGGGTTTGAAAATTAGCGACTCTGGCAGGCTCTGTCCCTCTGCCATTGCAGACAAGGCAAGTCTGCTCTTACGGATTTAGTCAGTAGCCCAGAGTGGCACTAGATCCTGAACTGTTTTCAGTAGGTACGCGCCGTATGGAACATCAGCCGAGGGGAGGCGGCGAACCTCCCCCGCAAAACGACAATGATATTCCAGAGAACCAGACGGACAAGGAAAACACCAACCAGGAAGAAGACAAGGCGAAAGAAATTCATTCTGCAACCTGCAAACTAGTTGCAGTGATTCGACCTCGGGTCGAACTGCCAGGACATCTCATTGAAGAAAGAATACAATTTATGACAGACCATGCCCTCATAGGGAAGTTTAACGGGACGTGGCCAACTGAACGAGCACTGCGAAGCTGGATACAAGCAAAATGGCATCCCAAGGGGCACATCACCCTGCAGCTAGGAGCGAAAGGCTTCTTCACATCTATCTTCAACTGCTTGGAGGATAGAAACAGAGTCATGGACGACGGCCCTTATTTCTTCAACGCTGCTGGTCTATTTCTCAAAGGCTGGGTAGAGTGATTCAACCCAGATACGGTAGATCTCAGTTGGGCTCCGGTTTGGATCCGCCTGTATTCTCTTCCCAACGAATTCTGAGGAGAAGAATCCCTGAAAGCCATAGGCAACACGCTAGGTGACTTTGTTAAAGCAGCCGCAGAAACAAAAACAGGTACATACACTTCTTATGCTAGACTCTATGTTTACATGAATCTCAATCAGCCTCTACCAGATGCGGTAACTCTCTCTCACTTTGACAAGAATTGGTTACAAATGATGGATTACGAACATGTGCCCTTTCACTGCCGAAGATGTCATGGCCCGGGGCACTTATTCAGAGACTACCCTTTAAATCAGAAACCCTCCCCTGCTGCGGACCAGGAAGGTTCTGATGGCACTGGTTTCATCAAGATAGCTCGCCGCCGAAGGGCAAACAAGAAGCCAGCACCGAAGTCTACTGCTGCGCCACCCAGCCAGTCAAAGCCATCCACCAGCAACAAATTCGAAGCCCTAGCAGATCACACGGAAACTCAAATGGAGCAACCAGGAATAACACCGGAGAAGGCTGACAATAGTAAAAAAGCGGAATCCACCAGGGTTCAATCAGATACCAAAGGAAAAGAAGCATCAACCTCAATGGACCAAGGGGATAAACCAATGGAGAAGCCACTCTCAGGCACTGGCACAGAGGAAGAACCTATGGAAGATCAAGACTATTCGAGCTTTATGGATGAAGAAATAGAATCAATAGACATAGGGGATCTGGATCTCCCGGGATTGGAACAGGCATGCACCACAAACAATTTTGATAATATTCCAGCAGGACAACTAAAAAACCTGGAAGAAGTCTTATCAAGAGCTCAAAGGCAAAAATCGTTGGGAATCCAAACCGGCAGCCCTTGGGACCGGCATCTCATTGTCAAGGAAATAAAAAAGAGAGGTAGGAAAACTATCCTCCAAAGAACAATCAAGGTAGGGCAGACCTTAGTAGATTCAGGCAGATACTCCAAGTTAACGAAGTACTTCAGTCCTGATATTAATCTTTCCCAGTGAAGTTAATCTCCTGGAATATCAGAAGGATGAAAGGCCCCAGGAAAACCCGTTTACTCAAAAACACGATAAATCAAGAAAGCCCTCAGGTTATCTTCTTGCAAGAAACAAAATGTGATACAACAATTTTGGATAAGCTAGCTAAGAAATTTTGGCCCGGAAGCTACAATACAACAGTCGATGCAAATGGAGCCTCCAGAGGAATTGCAATTATATGGGACTCAAGAGCAGTGGAGCTCACCAATTTCCATGCGCATAGGAGCTTTCTCCAAGCAACGTTTCATATTCTAGGAACTAATCAATATGGACTACTCACTAATGTTTATTTCCCACAGGACACTCGGCAAAAAGAGAGGATTCTAGACTCCATTTCGACTCTTAATCAAAACAGATCTCTCCCTCTATGGATTGCTGGAGGAGATTTTAACATGATTACAAGGATGGATGAGCGAAGAGGAGGCAGGGGTAAAACTTCACAGGATGGAACTCTCCTGCTGGACTTTATACAAAATAATTGGCTCATTGATCTCCCTTTCAATAATGGCACTTTCACATGGGACAACAAACAAGTCGGCAACTTGCATATTTCTTCCAGGTTAGATAGATTTCTTCTCTCAGATAATGCCATCCATCTTGGAGGATATTTTGCTGCTTCTATCTTGCCCTTCACTGGCTCAGACCACTGGCCCATCTCTCTCCACTGGTCACGATCGGGGAACAATACTCGCAGACCTTTCCGCTTTGAAGCCTTCTGGCTATCCCATCCCGACTTTCACCAATTCGTTAGCACTGAATGGCTTCGCTTCCATCCTCCTCCGGGATCCAAAATGTTCCAATTTCAATTCAAGCACCTCAAAGGTAAAATTATGTACTGGAATAGAACCACCTTTGGCAATATTCATCATGGGAAGGCTAACATTGAACAGGAAATGAGGCAGCTACAGCAAAAAATCATCACCCAGGGCAGATCCAATGATCTAGCGGATCAAGAAAAAACTCTTGAAAAAGAGTTAATGGAAAAAGAAAAACAGGAAGAAGTGTTATGGAAGCAAAAGTCAAGAATTCGGTGGCTCAAAGAAGGTGAGAAAAACACCAGATTCTTCCACAACACCACAATACAACGGAGAATGCACAACAATATTACTCACATTCAAAATGAGCAGGGAGATAAACTTGAGAAGCACGAAGAGATCGAGGCTGAACTTCTCAATCATTTCAAGAAGGTGCACAAAGAACCAAGCATCGATCGATCCCAAGCAATTCAAAACATCACCAGAAATATTCCCAAATTAATATCCGATCAACACAATCAAATGCTACTCAAGCCTATTGATCTCCAGGAAGTGGAATCCACAGTTAAGCTACTAAAAGCAGGCAAAGCGCCAGGTCCGGATGGCTTCACCTCAAACTTTTTCCACCATTTCTGGGATCTCATAAAGCAGGAAGTCTTGCAGGTAGTGGAAGAATCACGCACACTTCGATGGATGTTCCCAAGTATAAATGCCACTTTTCTTGCTCTGATTCCTAAGGTTGAGAAGCGCTGCAAACCGGACAAATTCAGACTAATTTCTCTCTGCAACATCATCTACAAAATCATCTCCAAAATCATCGCCACTAGACTAAAGCTCTTGCTACCTCTGATCATCTCGCCGGAACAATCCGGCTATGTGGAAGGACGACAGATTACGGATGGGATCATCCTTACACATGAAATCATCCACTCCCTGAAGACCTCCAAGAAACCAGGTATGCTTCTCAAACTACATCTCTCAAAAGCTTTTGATAGCCTCAGTTGGAATTATATGGAAAAGATCTTACTGGCATTTGGCTTCAATACTGCATGGGGTCGCTGGATTATGAGCCTCCTCACTTCATCTTTCTTTTCGGTTCTAATCAATGGCACCCCCTCTGAAACCTTTCGTCCCTCCCGAGGCATTAGGCAAGGGGACCCCCTATCCCCTTTCCTTTTCATCATTGTTACGGAAGGTCTTGGGCGAAGCATCAAGCAGGCTCAACAAGCACATCGCCTTAAAGGTATAGCCATCCACAATA
This sequence comes from Pinus taeda, assembly GCA_000404065.3. Classification (NCBI taxonomy): domain Eukaryota; kingdom Viridiplantae; phylum Streptophyta; class Pinopsida; order Pinales; family Pinaceae; genus Pinus; species Pinus taeda. The sequence continues at coordinate 103,773 of APFE031097042.1, forward strand.
CCCCTGCAGCCACTCATCAGCAATTTGTAGATGATACTGTGCTCTATGGGCATCCTTCTGTCCAAGAAGCTAGGCAGCTCAAAACCCTTTTAGCGGATTTTTCAGAAGCCTCTGGGGCATCTATCAACTTTTCCAAGTCCCAAATCTTCTTTTTTAACACCCCCTCTGCTATTCAATCTGCCATTCAACGAATCCTTCAATTCTCCCTGGCCAAGCTACCTTCCACTTATCTGGGAGCCCTCCTTATGGCTTCTAGCTTGAAGCATGCCGCCTGGAACTCCCTCCTAGAAAAACTGGAAACCAGATTGTCTTCATGGACCCATAGATCCCTTAACATGGCCAGCCGTCTAGTCCTGATCAAAGCTATCCTTCAGGCCATGCCCCTCTACCTCTTCTCCATCCTTTCGGCCCCCAAATGGGTTCTCAAAGAGCTCAAATCCATCCAAAGAGCCTTCCTTTGGGGCAGAAAGGGGCTTCACCGTAAATGGGCCTTAGTCAAATGGGAGACAGCTTGTCTGCCCAAAAAAGGAGGGGGCATTGGGCTGAGAGATCCCACTCATAGCAATGAGGTCATGGGAGCTCACATCTGGTGGAGATGGATCTCAGGCTCTCCCACCCCTTGGACTACCCTATGGACAACCAAATATGTGGGGAATTGTCCCAGAGAGGAGCTTGTCAGAATCTCTGAGCTACGCAATGGCTCAATTATTTGGAATTCGGCAAAAACTCACAGGAACCTTATTCAGCAACATAGTTTTTGGGAGGTTAAAAGCAGGAACTAAGCTCGCTTCTGGGATGACTCTTGGCAACAAATGCCCAAGCTAAGTGAACTCTTCACGAATATGGTGCATGGGGACAGGGACCCCCATCCCCCCACAACTGTTGGAAGCCATTGGAATACTATGGCTCAACATGCCATCAGAACTTGGCGCAAGGCCTCTCAGATCATACCTACTGGATCAGAACAAGAACAGAAAAATCTGGACACAGAGTTAGAAAAAAGGAAAATACAAATCTCAGAAGGAACAAACATTCTCAGATGGGGCTACGAAGAAAAAGGAACGTACTCCACAAAAGCGGCTTATAATCTTCTAATTAAAGATCACTCCAGGCCTGCCAAGATCTGGAACAAGATCTGGGATTCCTCCATGTGGCCGAAAATCTCCACCTTCCTATGGCTCCTCTGCCACAAAAGGGTTCTAACCTGGGATAACCTGAGGAAAAGAAATTTCACAGGCCCCTCCATATGTTTCAACTGCAAAAAAGAAGAAGAAACCATTAAACACCTTTGGTATCATTGCCCACTTGCATATAATATCTGGAAAAAAATTCAATTTCGTAGTCAGAAAGAGACACGAGCGAGTGGGGACATAACGGCTACCATAAGCAACTGGGACCCTCACCCTTATTAAAGCAAGATTCTCAATTACATATGGAAGCTCATTCCTGGCTTTGTCTCCTAGACCATCTGGAAAGAGAGAAATTGCAGAATATTCAAAAACCAGTTCAAATCCCTGGAAGAGATATGGTTAACCATAAAAAAAAATATTGAAGAAACCATCTCCCTAAAAACATGGTACCAAGATGATCTCCCAACTCTCCCTCAGGAACAATCAATCTGGAACAACTGGGAATTTCAAAGAAGGCAAGATCAGATAACTTCAGGCACCAGACCCTCCATTGGATCACCTCCAGGGAAATGGTCTTCGCCCCAAAAAGATATGTACAAAATCAATTTTGACGAGGCTTCCAAGGGCAATCCGGGTCACTCAGGATTCGGCGGATTAATCAGAGATCATACTGGAAACAGTATCACAATCTTTTTGGGTTATCATGGTTGGGATACCAACAATTCAGCTGAATTAGAACGTCTCTGGCAAGGACTTCTAATTGCTCAGGAACAACACCTTTTCCCGCTCATCGTGGAGGAAGATTCCCAAATTCTTATTCACATTGCTATGAAGCTTCTCCAGGGCTCCTCCTCCTCCAAAATCTGTAACAGTTGGAGACTGGCTCAAAGACTAATGCATATGGAGAATTGGATCAACAACAACAGAGCGATCACTTTTGCCCACATAAAAAGAGATGGAAACAAAATTGCGGATCTCCTTGCCAATGTGGGGGTCGATTGTAACAGACCTCTATTAAACGGAGATCCTGCAACAATCCTTCAAGACTCCCAATTGAAAGATTTCCACAATCAAGTGCAACAGGAGAAACCTGAGTATGCAGAAGAGCTCCCGGATCTGGGTGATAATACTCCTTTAAATGGCATTCATGCACACTTAAGACGCATGATGCCGCCACCTGCTCTGCAGCGTGGAGCCCCAGACGTAGATCGGAGGCGGGGAGAATGTTTTTATGGTCTTGGCACGGCGCAAGACAACGCCATTAATGGCGAACGAAGCCCGACGCAGTCTGTGGAGCAGTATTTACAGGCAGTGACTCAGTAATTATTCTATCATGCATTCGGTCGCAGAATACTCTATTCGGTTTGTTGTGAGTTCTGTGGGTGAGGTCGAGAGGGAGCCCTGCCTCAGAGGGGAAATGCGAGCTGGTTCTGGCTCGAATTGGCAGCCCTTCTACTCGTCCGGTGTTCTTCGCTCTGGAATTCCTTCAACAGTTTGGGGTAAGTGCTTCATTCGCGGTTATTTCAGTTTTTCAGGCTCTGTTTCTCGGTTCAGTGTTTCCATTGTCTTATGTTCTGTTTCTCGATTCGGTTCGGGGTCCTTGGATGCTCTGAGGCACAATTCTGGCTTCCGCACTGTCTCGTTGAAAGTCACTGTCATTGTTTGCACCATGAAGCGACCTGGGAAGCGTTCTCGCTCCGGGGAAAGACCTGGCAGCAGCGAACGACCCTCTGCTCGCCCCCAGTCCACTCCTCTGCTCACCACCATCAACCTCACTTCTTCCCCTAAGGATCCTCCTGCAAGTAACCCCACTCTCCAACCGATACCCAACAGCGCTTTCCAATTCCCCCACTTTAAATTTCAAAGCAACCTGAACCGCCATCTGATTTCAGCCCAGATAACCATCCTTATGACGGAGGAAATCAACCAGGTGCCTCCACTTTCCTGCATTGACCCCAATTCTTCCAATAGCAGTGAGCTCTCCTCTGCCCAACTCGCCATGGCCGCAAAGAAGGATGTTGAACCAGTGATTCAGGTCAACTCGCCTTCCCTAATTCCTCCCCTGAGTGACTGCATCAACCTGATCCTGGACCCCGACGCTGGCAACACCGACAAAGACCAGGAGGGCAACGTGTTGCATGAAAAAGACGGGCTCAACCACGACGACGCATGTCAGCAAGCCGAGGAGACACAGGGGGAAGAGGACAGTTGAACAGATGGCTCTTGAGTTTTCACTTTTTGGTTTTTGGAAGCCTGCTTCGGGCGTTTGGCTCAGTTTTGAGAATTCTCCAGCCGCGGCGTATGCTAATGTCTTGGTCCAGTACTCTGAGGGTTACTAGTCATATGCTTAGTTTCAGTACTCTCTCTCTCTCAGTTTCTTTGTAATGCCAATGAATTTGGCTGTCTGTTCTGTCTATCTGGTTGTTAGCTTTGATGAAATCCCCATCTCTTCTATTATGGGGAATTTTTGTAACATATATGATGTGCAGGCTTCTGTAGCTACCCCCTCTTGTAATTTTATTACGTTTACCAGTTAATAGAAATAGCATAGTCTTTTACCGAGAAAAAAAAAATTGAGAATTAAAATTCGAATTTAGTCTCACTAGTTGTTTGAAAAATAATTGATTAATTCATCTTGAGTGAATTAGTTGGAGAAATTCAAACATGAAGTCTTTGTGAAGACATGCAACAATTATCCCTTTGATTGAGGAAGTTATCCCTTAATTAAAGAGATAAGGATGAGTTGCATTTGAGTTGTAATTAGTTAGCTCGTTTAACTGAGTTAAGCCCAGTTAGATTAGTTCCAAACAGTTTGTGCAACTGATTGTGAGTCCAGTTAGTTAATGCATGCATGCATGCAACTAGTTTTCTCCAGATAACTGAATCTTCTCTCATAAATAACTCATGCATGTCAGTTCAGATAGAGACCCAGTTGAGATTAAAGACAGGGACATTGTACTATCAGTTGGAGGAATTTCCCTATAAAGGAAACTCATCCATGTAGAAGGAATTAACTCCTTCAGGATTGCGCAGTTATTTAAGAGGTCAGAGTAGTGTGTGAGGTGAGAATTGCACAGGTGGCAACTGGAGGACCCAGGAGAAACTACGCAAGGAAATAGGAGGCTTGGAGGATTAAAGGAAGGCATATGTGTTGTCTATTTTGTCTATGAGCAGCAGAGAGGGATTGTACTGAGAGCTAGATAGCTTGTGAGCTAAAGCTTTGCGTAATCCTGAGATATTTCCACTTGTATGATAATACAAATAGCGGGGTTTTTAGCTAAGGCTTTCCCCAGAGTATTCTTCTGTGTTTCATGTGTGATTGAATCTTCTTCTCTGTTATATGTGTTCTGCTTGATCTTGCTCAAAATCGATTAAGCTTCCACAAGTTTGATTGTAGAAGTAGATTAAGTAATTTTCTTTAGTACATTGCATAATCAGTTTAATCTACAGTGAGAATTTCTACATGGTATCAGATCTAGCTGATCCATAGAGAAATTTCTACAGGAATAATCTTGTAAAGAATATAATACATACCCAACACCTCACCTTCATTTTATATGTTTCCAATTTCTCCAATATCTGCCCCCACCCCAACATGCAAGTGGGCCAATTTCCGCAATATCCCCCCCCCCATCCCATGATGCAGGAGCATGTAAGAATCGAGTGATCGAGAAGGTCAAAGACATTTACCATAGGAGTTGGTTCCTCAAAGTGTGTATTTTGATTAGATTAGGAGAATTCTTTGATTTCCATGTAATCCATTTATTATTAGGAATTCGTTAAGAGAGGATTGAAGAAGTTCGAGAGGTTTTTCTTTGAATGAAAATTGGACCATTTGATCCTCTATTCATGGATATGGAAGGATGCCACTGATGTATTTATTCCTGGTTTGAATTCACTAAAAAGGAAGTGCGGAATGCAATGTGATTTGAGTTAATTTATATCTAAACTAATCTTTTTGCAATTGTATTTCACTGTTATTGAACTCATACATATTACAGTGTTGCAAAAGTATTGTGCCATGTCGAATTTTTGTTTAGTCCCCATAACTAGAGATAGAATTACCATGTCTACAAAATAGCTATAGTCCACCCCTATGTTAAATATTTAAGGGATTCGAGGTTATAATACATGAGCGGAACCAAAATATTTTTTTATTTACAACTATTCGAGTCGATGTCTACAAGAGTGATGGAGGAGCGACATAAATACTTAACAGACCAAGATCAAAGTACATAGATAGAGCCATCACTACTTGTTTTTCTTTTTTAATGTGACGAGAGTACATCACTTAATAAGAGTTGGGGTGGCGTGTCCTAGGAGTCTTATCCCTAAAAGGTTAAAGGATTTTCATGCAAAGGGGAGCTTCAGGATGAAAAGGACAAGGACGACATGGAGGAACTAGTGATGTGGAGAGTGCTAGAGTGAGTTGGAGCCTGTGATTTGGAGGACGAGAGGACATAATGAATACGTAGAAAAGGTGTGTGCACTATTGAAAAGAGAAGAAAGTTGCTAGGGTGATGTGTCTCGAGAGTGTTTCCCTAGACGAATGAAGGGTTAATACATCAAAGAAAGGTTGGGATGATTGGGTACCAAGGTGATGTGTGAGGATTGATGAACTGGAGAGTGTCAGGATGAGGTAGACCCAACATATTGAGCAATAAGTTAGATGACAGAGGGGCCAAGTGGAAATGATATTGTGCATTGTTGAAAGGACCGAGGTAGTGTGCACGTAGACAGAGAATTTGTGCTGCAACCAATGGAAAATTTTCGCTTCTCAGGGGCTTTATTAAAAATTCACTTTTTGCATTATTTAAAAAGTGTTGGGTTGGCATGTCCTAGAAGTGGCTTGCACTACAAGAAAAAAGGACATTGGTGAGGGGCGAAAAATGTCACCATAAGCTCATTGGTGACGGTCAAAAGAGCCTTCATCACCAAAAACTGAACGTCACCAAAGGTGGCGTCGCCAAAAGTATAGGTGTTATAGTGACATTCAAAGTCTATCACCAATAATGATTTATAATGATGGATAGCGACCGTCACTATTTCATATCAGCAATGGTGACAGACCATAGCCTCCGTCACCAAAAACTAAATGTCACCAAAAGTGGCGACGCCAAAAGTATAGGTGTTGTAGTAACATTGAAATTCTGTCACCAATAATGATTTATAATGATGAATAGTGACTGTCACCATTTCATATGAACAATGGTGATGCACCATAGCCTTGGTCACCAAAAATTGAACATCACCAAAGGTGGTGTCGCCAAAATTATAGGTGTTATGGTGACATTGAAGGTCCGTCATGAATATTGATTATAATGACGGATAGTGACCATCACCATTTCATATGAACAACAATTTATTGTGATGGATCTTTCATGGTCGTCACTATTGGTGTATATATATGGTGACATTCGTTGACCATCACCAAAAGCCACATTGCCAAAAGTATAGGTGTTGTGGTGACATTCAAGGTCCATCACGAATAATGACTATAATGACAAGCAGTGACCGTCACCATTTCATATCAACAACAACGATTTATGGTTATGGACCTTTGAGGGTTGTCACTATTGATGCATATATATGGTGGTGTTCATTGACCATCACCATTTCATATATTTGGTGAGGGTCGAAAAATGTCACCAAAGCTCATTGGTGATGGTCAAAAGAGCCTTCGTCACCAAAAATTGATCTTCGTCATTCCATATGGATATCAGGGCACGATAAGATCGAACCACCAATCTCCTACTTGTAAAGTAGGTGCTCTTCCATTGAGCTAGCACGGATTAAGCTTTTAAAAATTAGGCCTTGAAACTTCATAAATTGTAAATTCTACAACTTTCAATAAATTAAAGTCTCGGAAATATTTTACTAAACAAGCAAAGCAACATCAATGTTGCAGGTACTTACCTACTGATTATGGAAGTTATGAAAAGTGGGTGGAGGGAAAAATAGTTATGTATAAGAGAATCAATATTTTCAGTTGAATATTCAATTAGAAGTGAAACTTTGAAAACATTCATAACCTATAAATGACCTATAACTAGAAAATGCACCAAATATTGCAAATGAAATGTCATAAGTGGATAGCATATGAAAGAAGAGCATTGATGAAAACATATGCAATATGTTATAGGTTGAGTGAAAGAAAAATCTCAATGTTGTTGTTGTTTGGTGTTTATATATCTGAATGATATCTAAACTTTTGTGCAAATGTAACACAGATCTTCCCTAACCATGAACGACATATGATATATATATATATATATATCCCCTTTACATAAACCAACTTGCAATTTGGAATTTCACAAGTCCGCACTCAAAACATGACAGCAACTAAAGAGAAAGCAATAGCTTCACCTTCATCCTTGAGTTGCTTCTGTTTATTTGAATTTGACTTGTGACATTCTTTATCTGACAAGGAATCAAAATCATCACTAATATTAAATTCATCCAACACGGATTTTGGATATCCCACTAACATCTGCGTTTTTGTTGCCATGCCTGAAAACCATGGAGTTTCATGTTGATAGTGGAATAAGATGTGTGCCTACTGCTCAAGAACACATTCCTTATTAACCATTGTTACTTGACAGAAACCAAAGGGACAACACAATATCAGTGTACACAAAATCCCCTACTGAAATATAATCATAACTTAGCTAAGAAGTCCAAAAGATGTTCTTAATTAATAAGATTTTGTATTTGGAAATATTATTTCTTTAGATTTAAAAAAGACTATGTTGTACAACGCTTCTATCTATTTATCCAGGCAAATATATCATAGCATATGTCACATAGTAGCAATCTACAGTACCTAAAGTAAAAAGACAAATTTGCTCAAGAAAATAGATTTAGAAACGAGCTTTGAAAACTATAAGTTTCTCATCAAAGCTTTAATTAGTTTAACAACAAACTAGTTGGAGTTTGAAAATCAAAATCATTCATAGGAAACGAATAGGGCAATGGCAGAGTCGCTATTCATAAGCTAGAGTCACTATTTCCATTGCAGATAACTGAAATTTGAGCAGTGGTCTAAGAGTTAGAGCTTATTTTCCAGGAAGACTCGTCAATACCATCATTTTTTTTCCATGGTCTATTGTGTCTCTAGATCCAGATCAGATAGCTTGGCATTCTCAAGTTCTACCTTTCAAGTATTGATTTCTGGCTCACCCTTTAAAACACAATTCTACCACTCCATTTTATTTTGTTTTGTCAAGAGAACTGGCAGGACCTTCCCATCCTCTGTTTTACATCATCAATAACCATCCATCAACGATATAAAGAATAAAAAATACACAACAAAGGCCAAATATGTGCTTGTTGTATACCTGTGTTCTAGGATTCATCTGACCTTACTGGTGCAAAAAACTCACCCTGAAAAAATAACATCCGTGTGGAATTTATAAAAAAAAATTAAATCAAGCTCCAAGTAAACCAATCAAAATATGAACATCCTTTTAATCAATAAAATCTCTGACTTAAAATAAAAGTGGCCTAGAATTGAACGTTATATCAACCATGTCAAGTAACTAACATCGGGTGAGAAATACAAGCCATACATATTGGATTAGTGAAATAATTGATCTGATAAAGCTCAAAATCAAACAGATGACTTACAACTAAGAAACGCAAATAAATGATTTAGAACTAAGACATGAGGTTGCCCTTTCAACACTATCATTAAATAGCTCTTCTTTATGTCACAGACCATTAAACTTTTTCTGATACCTGGTGGAAGTGGTATTGTAACATTAACCTCTGATAGTCTGTGTCCATGACTACTTCTCAAGCTCCGCTCCATTACCAACATTTAGGGCTAGATAAGATACATGCAAAAACCATCAACATGAAAATGAAATCTACATCCTTGTAAAAAAATTGGAGGAAAAAAAATATCCACAAATTAAAACAAACTGTAGGATACCTCATTCCTGCAACATGATTATCTTGTCATGAAAATAAAAAGAAATCAGGAGAAATGTAATTTTTTCCACATTTTGACAATGAAATCTTTTGCATATTCTATGAACAATTGGTGAAGAAAATTAGCTAAAGCTTGTCAACATCAGGATTATAGTAAAACATAAAAGAACCATTCCAACACATATATAATCCTAAACATAAGTATCTATACATATAAGTATTTATTGAGGACATTGTATTTTGTGAAAATATGGAAGTCAAATCTTTGAAATAACACAATTTATGGTACCACTGCCTTATGAAGTCCATTCATTCGAGTATTTACGAAGTCCATTCATTCGTGTATTTACGAAGTCCATTCAAGAATTTCTTCAAAGTTCAAAATTCAAACAACTAACATGTAGCCTAAAAAAGCTCAGATTTGAAAAGGAGATAACCCAAAGATGTAGAGTATATATCTCACATTTATATATCCTAATTTCTATACATTGAAATGACACTTTTTAGCATACATGAATTCAGCCGAAAATGCTAGAAAAAATATTGATGGTTATTTTGCTAATATAGAAGTTTTATACACGCATTTATTTAAACAGTTAACTTGCAATCTCAAACATATCTAAGGATGCACACAATACGTTGCATCTTTAGTGCTAGTGTGTGAACTTGAGACAGTGAAGTCCAACATCTAATAGTTTGCCTAAAATATGCACTAGCCGAATAGGTGAACAATAGTATTGTAGGTATGTGTTATGAATATATGTATTGCGGGCCAATAATAGTATTGTTGGAATAGTCACGTCCAACCCTTCCAAGTTTGCCTATATTTGCACTGGTCTAATAGGTGAACAATAGAACTGTAGGTGTGCATTTTGCATCACTTACCTAAATCCAACACCTTCAACATAGAAATTTCAAAGAATATGTCCAAAACTGGTAATTAATTTTCAAAATGAAAGAGTTGGCTTGATTGTTTCTAGAAAAGACTAGATTCTTACATTGTTCAATGTAAATTCATGGCACTTTGCCAAGCTTAGATGGAACAAAAAGGAACCAAGCTAGAAGGTTATTTAAAGAATCCTTACGTAGCCAAGGTTTGTAGCTGATCTAAATATGTTAGATATACTTCCCAAAACAATGACTTCCAAATCAAGAAAAAATCTCCCACAACCACCAATATCAATAGAGCAATTGTTGAACACAAGTTAGGGAAAATTTGGCCAAAAAAAAAAAATTAGAAACGTGATTGACATCCTTAAATGTTTAAAAATTTGCAACTTGAAAAACAATTATTCCAGAGTAAATTTGAGAACACGATATAAATGGAACATGATTGGAATACAAAGATGCCTTGAGAATACGATATAAATGGATACAGATCCAAACACATAAACATGATTGAAATACAAAGTTTCCCAAACGTTTAATGTATTCCTGCACTCTGATACAATTTTTGATATGGACCCCTAGAAGGCACTAGCTTTATATGCTATGTAGACCCTGAAATTTTTCATAGCCTTATCCTTGTCATACCATATTATTATGGCCTTACTGGTGTCTTCTCCCGTGATCAAAGACTCAATATCTAAGCATATATTTCTCCTTACTTATTTAAGTAATTAAAAATAATAATGATAATTATAGAACTATTACCTACACTGATAAAAGAATAACAACTGAAATACTAGTTCTAGGTTTCTATCTTAGTAGCGGCTAGCCACAATTGGTTCACCATGAAGCCTCTACACCCAATGGATTACTATTAGATCTCCTACAACAAACAAAACAAGGAAATCATTACAATCTGATCTCTTACCGTTGAAGAATTGTTTCACAGAGGCTGCCTCCACAACACCAACACCACAATGCCAACAACATTGACTTCCACCCTATGTCGTTCGAGTTGTTGCTGTAACTATGGCGTGTGCCCAAACTTCCTTACTTTTTAGCCAACCCAATGTTGCTCTTCATGTATTATAAAAAGTATATACAATCCTTGGGAATTTTCATAATTCAATCATCCAAAAAAACTTGTATTTATTAGTTCCATTGTGCATATCTTATGGATGTCAAATTATAAAGAATTCGTTAAACTTGCAAAGCCTTATCAAGTGAAGTTACGAATTTATATTGTGTAATGTTTCATTTTTTTGATGAGTAGAAAGAAGAGTTCTCCAAGGAAAAACACGATGCGAGTGAGATAATTTAAGCTTACACAACAAAAAAAAATATTGTAGATTTTACTCATGGAGAAAAACCACCAATCTCAGAGGAATGTTCAATTCAAGTAAAAAGTACATATTTCTATTAACAAATCAAGACATCAAAGCAAACAGGTAATATTTCTATTAACAAGTAAAAAAGGTACATACTTTTATTAATAGGTAAAACAAACATGATTATAATGATGCCCAGATTGAAAATCAATCTTTGTATTTTGTTTGCAGCTTCATTAATTTTCGACGAAGAAGTGATTTCTCCGTTTTTTTTTTCCAAGTTGCCAAGAAAGACAATAAGCATTTCTAATGTAAACTTCACTTCTGGACTGTCATAGCCAAACTCCTTTTCTTGGATCTGTAAGACCCTCCACATGAGGGGATCAACTTCATCATCCTTACCTAGAGTATGTTGTATCAAAGCTAAACAATCACAAGCCTCTCTTGTAAAGAAAATAAGTTTCAAGAAATAAGCTCAGAATCAAACAAAAAATGGACTTTGTAACCCAGAGTGTGGATCTCATGACATAGAATTGAAAAGACATATGTCAATTACCAAGAAGAAAACACAACTCACCAATTGCAGGACTTTGTTTATCAAAGGATGCTTCACATATCCTCAATGCTTCCTGAGCTAAATCCTCTGCTTCCCTATGCCTCCCTAGATGATATAAAGTTATTGCAAGACTTAGCATAGGAAATGAAATCTCTGGAGCATTAAGAACCAAGCTAGCTGAAAGTATTCTTAGACTCCTAAGAATATATTTGGATTTCTCATATTTTCTAGATAAAGCATAAGATGTTGCTAGGTTCTGAAGGTGCATTGCTAAAGAAGGATGATCCCTTCCAAGGGCTTCCTCCTTTATGAGTAAGTTTTGCTCCCACAGTAGTTGGGATTCCTCTTCTCTGTAAATGAGTAGAAGATAATGAGCACATCATAAAGGAACAATAACATAAAATTGACTCATGCAATCTGACATTCATCGATAGCTTTCCTTTACCAACAACATCAAAGATCACCCCAAATATGATCAATTTGAAGGGTTGTGGAGAAAAATTGAGAGCAAGTTGTCAATGCCCTTCCTCCTATGGATGCAAAATACCAAGGTGTTGATAGCGCTGCCACTGAGTCTATTTGGTTTGAACATATTTTGACCAAGTCTAGTTTTCAATGTAGCGAACATCGACATTGGGATAAACTCGGCAAGGGTCCGAAAAACAAAAAAATTGTAAAAATCGGGAAAATATCAGTAAAAATTGGCAAACATCGGAAAAATTAAGATACCATAAAAATATCTTTAAAAATCGGCAAACATTGGCTAGGCCAAAAAATCGTGATTTCAAGATAAAATCGAGATGTTATCGAGATATTCGCGACACTCTTTTTCAGCAAGAGAAACCTACTCTAATATGGGGAAGTAATCAGAGTGTTACCCATGTTATCAGGCAGCCAGTAGAGCATCAACTTCCCACACCTGTAGAATTCCATATGCATTACATTGAACAATTGATTAATGATAAGATTATCGATTTGCAGTATTGTCACACACTGAGATGCAGGTTGCTGACATCTTCACTAACCCTTGACAAAGTCTCATTATGTTCAACTTCATACCTTGCTTGGGGTGAAGGAAATTGTCCCTATGGTGGGGGTAATCTCACTCCCCCTCTCTATTTTTTTTTGTTCTGAACACTTTGTACATGGTACCTATCATGACCTTGTAGCCAGGACCCATTTTGAGATTTAACATATTTTCCCTATGTCCATAAGTTGCACTTATGATGGAGCATTGGTGTACATACATCATGTAGTTAAGTTTATTTAGATTACAATGTCTAATCCTGTGCATATTTGACTTATCATTGATTGGTAGATGAACAAGCCAACCACTTATATTTAATGCTATGCCCCTCTCACTGTATTATAAATACATATGATCTCTTGTAATTAAACACAAGACATATATTCTTTCTGTTAGTTCTGCATTTTCTGTTATTATTCTATTTTGTATGGATTGAAATATTACGATTTCCATTGTATCGCAACAATGGAGATGATTCAGATTCATTTTATCATGATCCAGAGAGGTATGCTCCAAGAAATTAATTAACTTTTTCAAGTGTCTTTCCATTTTCAATCCTTTTGAAACCTTGTGCTAAGACCAGAGACAACCAAAAATATAATTGTTTGCAAATATTATAAAATTGGTAGTGCCAAGTTCTAACCTGTACCATTTAAGAGTTTGTTTACTACCATTTTGATTTCCCACCTAAAGCAGTCACTAAACATTGCAGTGAAAGTGAACTTGAGAAGTAGTTTTCTACTAGTATTAGCACATGATTACTAAGGAATACTAGAAGAGAGCTTCTTCTCAATGATGTTGTCAAAGTACATTTTTTTACTTCTCAATGAGAAAATATTATAAGCCAAAATGGTGTTCAAAAAATAAATCTCTATGAAAATCCCATGCTTGTTTAGGGGTGCACACAGATTTGTTGTCTTGTCACAGAGACACTTGGCAAACCAAATCCATTTACGTATTATAAGGCCCGAATCAGCCTTAAAAACCTTTCCAAACCAACCATGGAATGTTAACTGTGCATCCATACCCTCAAATCTATCCATGTTAACTTTGATGTTTAGTGTCTAGTCATTGTGCATAATTGACTTATTACAGCTTCGCAAGTGAACTACCTAGCCACCTATATTTAACGTTGGGCTCCTCACGGTCTATGTCATAGATACAGGTGATCTCCTTGTAATAAAAATTATATAACTCCATGCAGACAAGGAAGAACAACAACATAAGTCTTTCTGTCAGTTTTGCTTCTTCCATTGTTGTTCTACCTTGCCTGTATAGAGCTCAAGCTAACAAATCAGCCTGGTCAACACTCTTTGTTTTAAATGTGGAGGCCACAGAACTTGAAAAAAATAACAGAGACTCAAAACCAATTTAAGGAACAATATTATCAATGTCTATAAAATCTGTTGTGTTTGGAATACAAAGCAAGACCCTCCATTCATAGCAAAATGGGAAGAGTCCTGCAATTAAGAATTCGGTTAGAAGATATACGAACTAAGGATTTAATGTATTACCTGAGTGAACTTAAACCAACTATGTACACTTTCACCCACTTAGAAAGTGGTAGAAACATTTCATCGCAATTTTCTTCAAGAGCACAATCATTAGCTGGAGAAGTCAACTCAAAAGAAGCAAAATCGTATGAAGTTCAAGATTCCAAGGGGCATGCTCATAAAATTGAACACTTCTAATGAATAACTGATGTGTAGCTCGAACAAGAAATTTACAACCTTTAACATATTCTGGGTAGCCAACAAATATGCAAACCATACATTGTATGTACATTGCCCTGCATTTTTCTTTGGGGGTTTGGGCCCAACATTGCATGTAAAGACTTTGGGATAGCCAATAAAGGGTGTCTATCCTCTCAAGGCTTGTTCTGGGAACACCCCCTGGACAGATTTTGTGAGGCATGCAATTTTGAACATATTTGGCACAATTGATGGCTTCAGCCCAAAACTGCCAACAAGGACCTTTGGAATGGATCATGCAATTTGTCATCTCCATCAAGCTATGATTCTTCCTTTGCTGTGGATAGTAGGGCATAGTATGTAGTAGGGCCTTTTCCTACCTTCATTAATCACATGAAGTCCACTCTCCATCAATAGTTCAAGATGAAAGACTTGAGGCTCCTTCACTACTTTCTTGAGATACAGATCACTTGGTTTGCATCTAGGATAAGCATCTTGCAAACTCAAGTATACCTTGAATCTCTTGAGTAGATTTCACATATTGGATTGCATATCTACACCCAGCCCCTTTTCACCAAGGGTCATGTTTTCAACCAAGTGTTTCCACTCCCTTGGTTGACGCTATGTGGTATCAAAAACTATTTTATTTTGCATCTAGGATAGACATATCATAGTTCAATTGTGACTTTGATCTCTTTAGTAGATTTCAGAGATTGGATTGCATATTTACACCCACACCCTTTTTGTCAGGGTTCAAGCTATTAACCAAGTGTTTCCACTCCTTTGGTTGATGCTATGTTGTATCGGCAGCTTGTTGGAGGCATTTTGAACTTGACTCACAGTTGTCCATATATCTCCTATGCAGTCGGTTGGTCTCCCAGTCATGAAGGAACCACAAGAGCTTCATTAGAAATATGCATTCAATATTATTCTAATGTTAATGCAAATTTAGTGGGTTATACTAACTCTGATTAGGTTGGAAATATTGATTACTGCAAGTCCAACTCTGTCTATGTCATTCATCTTGACTCTGGTCGTGTTTTTTGGTCTAGTAAATAGAAAGCTGTCAATGCCCTTCCTCCTATGGATGCAAAATATAGATATGTTGATAGTGCCGCCACTGAGTCTATTTGGATTGAATATATTTTGACCAAGTCTAGTTTTCAGCAAGAGAAACCTACTCTAATATGGGGCAATAATCAGAGTGTTATCCATGTTATCAGGCAGCCAATAGAGCATCAAATTCCCAAACCTATAGAAGTCCATATGCATTACATCTAACAGTTTATTGATGGTAGGATTATTGATTTGCAGTATTGTCACACACTGAGATGCAGGTTGCTGACATCTTCGCTAACCCTTGACAAGGTCTCATTATGTTCAACTGCATACCTTGCTTGGGGTGAAGGAAATTGTCCCTAAGGTGGGGGTAATCTCACTCCCCATCTCTGATTTTTTTTTTTTTGAACACTTTGTACATGGTACCTATCATGACCTTGTATCCAGGACCCATTTTGAGATTAAACATATTTTCCCTATGTCCCTAAGATGCGCTTATGATGGGGCATTGGTGTACATACATCATGTAGTTAAGTTTATTTAGATTACAATGTCTAATCCTATGCATATTTGACTTTTCATTAATTGGTAGGTGAACAAGCCAACCACCTATATTTAATGCCAGGCCCCTCTTGTTGTATTATAAATACAGGTGACCTCTTGTAATTAAACACAAGACTTATCTTCTTTCTGTTGGTTTTGCATTTTCTGTTATTATTCTGTTTTGTATGTACTGAAATATTACGATTGCCATTGTATCATAATAGTGGAGATGATTCAGATTCATTTTATCATCATCTAGAGAGGTATGCTCCAAGAAATTAATTAATTTTTTCAATTATCTTTCCATTTTCAAAACCTTTTGTTAAGACCAAAGACAACCAAAAATAGAATTACCTGCAAATATTGTAAAATTGGTAGTGCCAAGTTCTATCCTGTACCATTTTAGAGTTTGTTTACTACCATTTTGATTTCCCACCTAAAGCAGTCACTAAACATTGCAGTGAAAGTGAACTTGAGAAGTAGCTTTCTACAATTATTTGCACATGATCGCTAAGGAATACTAGAAGAGAGCTTCTTCTAAATGAAGTTGTCAAAGTACATGTTTGTACTTCTCAATGAGAAAATATTATAATCCAAAATGGTGTTCCAATAATAAATCTCTATGAAAATCCCATGCTTGTTTAAGGGTGCACACAAATTCGTTGTCTTGTCATAGAGACACTTGGTGAACCAAATCCATTTACGTATCGTAAGGCCCAAATCAGCCTTAAAAATCTTGCCAAACCAGCCATGGAATCATCCTAATTAATTTTAGCTGTTTTTTGTAGACCATATGAATTTTGGTATATAAAACTAAACATTGTGTTGTCCCCCAATTCCATCTGGAGAATGATTATCCCCTAGTTTTTCCTAGGCTGAAAGGGAAGTTTTATTAATGTATGTAAGCAACTTTTCTAACCAATATATGTATAATTCAAGGAAAGGAATAAAAATTGGTATAGTGTAAAGGATAAAAAATATGGTTTTCAAGGTTAGAGTTGAATCTCAATTGGAACCCCTAATACTTAATAAATGACACAACCACATATGACTGCTAAAAAATCTCATCATTAATAAAGAATTAATACAGTGACCTAATGTTAGATAACATGATAAACATTGCATAATTTCCTCGCCATGTATCTTATTTTGCAATCCTCTTGTCTTTATTCTCTCGTTGCTAGACCAATCTCTCCCTTACTTGCCGCTCCTCATCCTACGTTTTCTCTTAATACCCTCCCCAGGCAACAATCTTTTCTTTCTAAGAAATTCATCTCTTATCTGACACCTTCTCCCAATGCCTCATCAGTGCACCAGGAGTCAATGAGGGGTTGCTTACTTTCAGGATCAAGGGAGCTCTAGAGCCCAACAAAGAGCATCAAGCTTTGCCCAAAGGTATCTAACCAATACTCCAAAATATATTAGGGAGAAATTACTCAGGTATAATGTGACATAGCTAGGGGATGTCGTTGTTTGACAGACTTTGAAGTGCTTTGGGAAATAATTGATTGGGTTCCTGATACAAAGCATGCCAGAGTTTCCTATACTCAATACATATACACTTTTGACGTCAATTAGCATTTGAATCTCTTGCTTGGCCATGTCTTGCTAGATTGAAATAATTCCAAAAAAGAAAATCCTAGATGTTCTCCTGGCATTAGAAAGGAGCCAATAGCGATGGATGCTTCAAACTTTTTAAAATCCAAATGAAAATTGCTAATCATTTTAGTTTTTTAAGTTACTTTTGTTAATTTTTTATTTCTAAGTTAGCTGATAGATCAAGCTTTCCAGCCCTATAGTATAGTTTTTTTGTTTCTTTATGAAATTTCAAAGACAAATTGTTTGGATGTTGGAAAATTTATGGTTTTGTCACTGGTTTGGTTTCCCAAGTGGAAAACCAAGGCAAACCATAAACTGCTATGACGTTTTTCTTCAAGGCTTAAATAGATTTTTACTTTACAAAAAAAATTAAAAATTAAAGACATGAAAAGTATTGCAAAGGGGTTCTTTTTTAGGGCAGGAGAAAAACATGGAAAAATCAAGCCTACAATTTCCCAAACCATGTGTGCATCCAAACCAGTTGCAAGGCTACCTAAAAATCTTAGAGGCTTTTGCAAACAATAAGGCAGCTTAGTAGGCTAATAGGCCTAATGCTGGACATTCAAGAGGTAGAAATAATGGGATATAGCACCTTGAAGGTTGAAGCCTAATTGATAAACATGGATATGTCATCGAGCATTAGGATATGTTTTGGCCATCCCCTGCTCCTTATGAGAATACTTAGATCCCAACAAACCACAACAAATCCTATTGCATGGAAGGGGAGAAAGACTTAAATTTACTCTCTAGAATTCATATGACCATAAAGAGTTACCATATTTTTTTCCAAGACGAGTCAAAGTAGAAGCTTTATCCGCACCTAAAGATAAGATTGTTTTTCAGTAAGTAGAAGAATCCAAAGTTTTTTAAAACCAAAAACATCTTATATGGCATCATCAACTAGAGAAAAACCACATAATGCAAAATCATGTGAGTAAGGTCTTCTTATTAAAGCCATACAAAGTTGGATATCAAGAAATCAAAATCCCCAGAAATCCACATGTTGGACACCTGGATTCATGGGCACGCAAGCTTGCATGTCTGACATGTGTCAAACAGTCCAGCCCCAGCTACCCCTACATATACAACAGTTGAGGCACCAAAAAATTTCAAAAATCTGTTTAGATGTGTTTGATGTGTAAGAAATGTGTCCCAACAAATCAATAAAGTGTCTCAACATGTGTTTGATGTAGCTCCTTATGCCTGCATGTCTTATTTTTTCTATAATTTTAATATTTTTTTATTTCATAAATAAATTTATATATTTTCACATCCCCCATGTCTTATTTTGTGGGTTCTATTTGTCCTTGTGTTAAAGGATGCGGCTAAGAAGAAACAAAGGTAAACATGCTAATCCGAGAGCACTTCATAGTGTTTTTCTTGATTTAACAGTAGGGGATAATGTATTCAGAGGAGGTTGATGGATCATTTAAGCAAGATAGATAATATTCGAAGGCAAGCTTTGATCCATTGTAAAACTCTGCCTTCGTAGCCTATGTTCTAGTAAGCCTGCCAAACTTTATTTGGGATCCTAATGAAGTGTCAGTCTCTGAAAGCACAAACAATAACTCAAGAAACCTGTTGAAAGTTTTAGAAGTTACAAATGATAAAAGGATAGCCAAATATTCTATAATCGATCTGGAAATGGAGCGGTTACTAGTTTCTCTTAATTTGAAACTCCTTGACCATGCTTAGAAGTAGACAGTACACTACAAAAACACTCCCTTGAAATGTAGACCTTGTTTTGAATGTGGAAAAAATCAGGAAATCTCCCAACAATGGAGAAACGAGATGCATTAAATCCATACATCAACTGGAAGATAGCAAGGAAGGATGCCAAAAATTTCAAAAGGGAAGTTAAAGGGTGAAAACCCACTTTAATTTTACAAACATATGAGGAAAGGAAGAAAAGCATTGAGGAACACATGGGCAAATAATTCTTAGATATCAACCTAAGAAACAATAAGTCGAGTAAAAACGAGCTTCTACTTAATCTGAAACCGAACCTAATCCATAAGATGAGGAGAACAAAACGTAAGAGCACCCAAAAATGTTTGGTATGGACATGTCTGTGCCAATTTTCTAAAAGCATCCTTCAGCTTCTAAGGGAGGAAAAAGATAATTAAGAAGATCCATAAAGTACATTGAACGGAGATCAAGAAATCAAGCCTAATACGAAAGAAAATTATATAGCCACATAATCAACATGAAAAAGCATAAATGTTTTGCCTAGATGAAGAATGGTGAAAATACATGGACAAATAATTAAAAACAAGATATTGAAATTGGCTGATCAAGCTCTCCGTCGAGGTTCCATCTAGAAGTTAAGAGAGGGGGTAGCCACAATAATGACTTGGGTTCAAAACATCGTTTGCTCACATTATGTGTATGAATTGGATGGCTTAACAACCCCAACTTTACTTTAAAGTGGGGAGAGAATCTGAAGATCATGGATTATTTGATGTACACATTGACTGCATTCAAATCAAGTTTTGGGACAGATTTCTAGAATTACTGATGTCACAAGGATATCGGTTATCTTGTTCTAAGAGAGTGTAAGGTCCTTATATGGTAGATGGCTTTGAGATAGAATATCCATACTATTTATTTTCTTGTAGGAATGAGCGCGCTTAATGCCACAGTGGCAGGGATCAGCACATAACTGAGGTTCATGAGATTGAATTGTGAAGATTCCCTTGAAGCTCTGAATTGCGACAAGTCTCTTTCTTACTGCCATTTATACTATGCAGTGATATGTTTTCTTGAGATTGAAAGTCATCGAAATTGATATAAGCATGATTTGAGGCTCTGGTTTGTTATTGTATGTTGGTTTCACAGCAAAAAAAAGTTGCCTTAGATATGTAGAAACCTTCAGAGGCAGTGAACATTGATTACTGCTGAGTAGAGTGTTCAGACAATGTAAAGAAGTTTCATATTGAAAGTGTCATGATACTTATTTTAAGAAGTATAGCATCAAAGGGTCTCATTGACAAGATTGAATACAACAGTGTCATTACAGTTATTGACCTATTGATTTTGACATGTCAAAACTGAGGTTGAATAGAGGGTACTTGAAAAATTGGTACAATGAAGTAGACCATGCTGATGCTAGGGTTTGTTGTAGCACATTAGTCTGTCAACCTATGATACTATCTGCAATTGGGCATCAATCAGATTGGTGGCATTTAGAATCATGCTTGTGGAACATTTGATCCTTGGTATGTATTGGATTCTCTCTAGACTATATAGATTCCAGAGTATGGTAGATGATGTTAGGGAAAAAACTAGAAAGGGCCAGAACTCTAAATCAAGATTACATAATAAACCTTGACATAATCAGATTTGAAGAAATCTACTCGAGTAGGTCCTGAAGCAGTTAAAATTTGGTAATAAAGGTCTCAATATGAGCAAACTTGAAAGCCTCTTTTCTTTTCAGTTGAAAGAGAACCAGCCCCTTTGTGCAACCCCTATAATCATAAGGAACAGTGGTTGGATCCTTGGAAAGCCCAGATTTTGTGATGCCTAAATAAAAGGGACCTTCATAAAATGGATTGGTAGCAATCATGAAGTAGCTGATTGTCTGGATGATCTCATAAAAGGATTTCTTCACCCTGGTTAAAGAAGGATCATGATGATAATTTTTCAGACTAGGAAGCTTTCTAATACAATTGCAGTATGATAAAATCCCATATTAAAGAAGAGGGGCAGATTGATGAAGGCTTAAGATGGAGCTATAGTATCCCTGGATGTCTCTAATAGTTTAACCCTGATGATATGTTATATCTCCTACGCTGCATATGACTGTGGCTCAAAAACCTAAGAATACTGACAGGAATGCTAGCAGATTGTAGATAGCTCGATATTTAGAAGAATTCATGACGTCGGGTGCAACCACTATCAGATAATAATCCTCTCATTGAGCGGGAGTTGATTTTTTAGAAAGGTCAAATTCATATGCTCTACTTCCAAACAATGTCACATGGTTCAGGTTTGAGTTCGATTTCGGCAATGATTAGGTTCGGTTTGAGTTTGAATTTTATGATGAGGTTCAAATGAGGTTCACCATTAGGTTAATATATAATATAGATATATATATATATAGTTATATATATATATATATATAGAGTTAGAAATCAACATCATTAAACATCAAAAATGTTATCACGGACATAGAAACTATAAGGATAAATTGCAAGCTTAAGTTGTACATGAGGTTATGAGTTTTGATCTATGCACTTGGTCAATGGCTATGAGGTTTGATGAGGTTCACTGAACCTCAAAATTTTTTTTAGGTTTGCCAAAATTCGAACCTCAAGGTTAAAGTTTGATGAACCTTGTGACATAGCTTCTGAAGCATAGACAATTTATGGATCTTGCTATTTTGGTATATATCTTGCTACAATTTATGACTGCCTATTGTATGTTACAATGTTGCGAACATCCGCATCGGGATAAAATCAGTAAGGGTCTAGAAAACCAAAAAATTGTAAAAATCGGGAAAATATCAATAAAAATTGGCAAACATCGGCAAAATCAAGATACCATCAAAATACTGGTAAAAAATGACAAACATAGGCTAGGCCAAAAAATCGTGATTTCAAGATAAAATCAGGAATGTATCGAGATGTCCGCAACACTGGTCTGTTGTACTGTGCCAGGAATTTGAACTTTAGTATGAAGAAAAGGCATAAGCCCAAATCTTGGAAGAAAGGTTTGAAGTCTCCCTAATTTCTTACCTCAAGAAGATAGGACCGTGATAGGATCCTCTCATTGATTACTGATGTTTATGTCTAAGAATGAAGCTTTTTTTTAAATTTGCCTTTGAACTTTGAAGAAAATGAATAAGAGACTAATTATTACATATTGAAGAGTTGTCTGTTGGATCTTCCCAGTAGTATGACAAAGAGCACCACCAAAATCATGGCTTGATTGAGTGCATTTATAAACTATCTACAAAGTGGATGGATCTAATGATGAGCAGGCTACCAGATAGATTCTTTGCACTCTGAAAAGACAAGTTTAGGTTGTGGTATACTTGAGTAAGAGGGAGTAAAATCAGTCAAATATTTTCTTCATCAAGATATACAAGAAGCAGAGGATTGCTAAGTGTTTCCTACTATATATACATCTATATGCTGCTAGATCGAGCTATGAGGCTCCTAGTGATCTAGTCTTGACTTTCAGAAAGCAGCTCGGCGTTATTCCCTATATGAAGGGATCCTTGGTCAAGATTGAACAATTAAGCTCTGTGAACTTCTGGGGGCTTTTTGTACTTATTGAGCTATAAGCGGCCATATGGTGAGTGGTTCACCTTCCCCTGTTGTTGATGACATATGCATTAGATGAGTGGTTCACCTTCTCCTATGGATACCCCAGTCAGAGATGCTTATAGGCATCTGTTGACATGTCAGTGGGACGTGGTTCATCCTTTCCCCACATGTAGGATGTTTATTCCCTATGATCTATGGTTGACATGTCGGTGGGATGTGGTTCATCGTTTCCACACGTGTAGGATCCTTCCTACTATTGTTGATTTGCATGCATGTAGGATGTGGTTCATCCTTTCGCTACTCTCGGTGTTTTGCATGCCTGTAGGAGGTGGTTCATCCTTTCCATACATATGACTATGACATGTGTTTGTAGGATGTGGTTTCTCCTTTCCTTACGAGTGGATGTGAGTAGGATGTGATATCTTCTTTCCCTGCTAATGTTCTTACATCATCCTACCCATGTAGTCCAAGACACATGGGAAGTACCTCTCATTTGGCAAATGAGTTGGAAAAGGTGGTTAGGGACCATAGAACTACCAATGGATGCATCGTGTACTACCGTAATCCCTATGACTAGGATGCATGGTGTTCAACAACTTGATCTGGGATCAAGGATTGAATTTTGTCAATGGAGAGTGGTAAGGTATTGTGACTTACTCTTGATCACTTCTTCATTATTACTTCATGGTTCAGTAGAGAAGAACAGAACAAAACAGTGATGACAGAGATGGTACATGATGACAGGATGGTATGATGATGGTAGATGGATTGGTAGGTGGAATGCTCCCTAGTTGAGAAGGAGTGTTAAAATTGGAAACTAGGGCAAAATTCCACTTTAGACAACTCAGTTCATGGAGATAATCATTCAATTGAATTCCTCTTTTTGAGAGGACAAAAATCAACCTAAAGATCATCGAATTTGGTTAAGCGAAAGTGTGATTTTTAATTTTTGTTTCTCCCATATAAAATTATCAAGGTCAGCCTCTCCTATATGTCGGCTCACCTAGTCCAATGGTCACGTCTCTTCAACACCGTCAAATTGTATATAAGGAGGTGCCTTTCAACCTCATTTGACTCAACAAAACCTTAGCCAAATAAGGTCAGATTTGCTTGAAGGAAGGTATCTTCAAGCCCTAACTGCAGATTTTCGACCACAGAACTTGTCAACTCTTTGACTAGGCTTCACTGCTCAAATTATGGGATTGTCTTTGCCTCTTCATAATCAGAAAAGGAAGCCACTTTAAGTGAATCAAGTCTGAGCTCTTTTGGAGCCTGTTAATTTGCTTCTTTGAATTCTGTTGTCTACTGGTTAGGGCAGAACTTGTCTGCTATTATTTGAATACAGAATTACAAACTTGTCTGGGCAGTATATTTGGCATATGGTCAGTGGTTCTAGTGATCATCTTGGCAAGTCATCCTTGACATTGATTGTACTCTTATTCTCTCTCTCCATTGAACATTTGATGGTTAATAATAATAAGAATATTGATCAAGGGTTTTCCCCATCTTGGGTTTTTTCCCTGGCCTGAGCCAATTTATTGTGTCCTCTTGTCTTGGCTTGTCTTCGTTATTTATTATACATGTTATTCTCTCAATTACTGTCATCATGATAATGCTTCACATGATTGCTAATGAGTTAATAATTGTGCTAATGAGATATTGAAGCTTTTGTCTTCAACAAAGAACATGTGATCCTAAATTTAGCAGTAAGTGACAATGTCGAAATTACAAGTTGGTCTCTAGTATGAGGACATGTTAGAGGGGTTTTCCAACTATAGTCCATGGAAGGAAAGTATCAATTTTATCTTGTAAGTCAACAATATTTGGGAGTTCATTGAGAAAGCCATCAAGAAGCCAACTAACCCAAAGGAATTGGAAGTGTCCAGGAAGAACACTCCACATGAGATGTGGATGGCTCTTTAGAATTTGTTGTAGATTAAGAACAAGAACTGAGTACTAGTATTGGAGGATAAGTTGAAGTCCACCAAGATGATACAGGGTGAAGGAGTGACTTCGTATCTGATGAGACTATCTAAGGTCAAAGATGAGTTTGTTGTCCTTGGTGTGACTATTTCAGATTCTGATATGGTGAGGATGGTTTTGAAAGGTTTCACAAAGGAATGGAAGCCCTTCATCAAAGGGATTATTGCTAGAGAGAGGTTTCTAGAGTGGAATAGGTTGTGGGACAACTTCATTCAAGAGTAGTTGCGAGATGAGGATCTTCATCCGAAGAAGAGGGCTTCAGATGATGACATGGCATTTGCAACATGAATGAAGGGTAAGCAGAAGAAGGACTTGAGTAAAGTCGAGTGTTTCAACTATAGCAAGATGGGATCATTTTTCATCAATATGTCCAATGAAGAAGAAGGGAGATGACAAGAAGAAGAAAGGGAAGTAAGTCGTTGGTGTTGCCACTTTTGCTGAGATAGATTCTCTCACCAGGAGATTGGAGGAGGACGAATTTGCTTTGATCTCTCATTTCTTGCAGGGTACTATCGATGAGGATGGATGGTATGTGGACATTGGTGCTTCGAAACATATGACAGGGTCACAAGAGATTTTCGAGACTCTAGCTGAATGGGACTCGAAGTTGTACAAGGTGTTAGGTGACAAGATTCAGAAGGAGAACCAAGGATCGGGAGTTGTTCCATGTAGGATGGATATAGGATGGGTGATGCGAGTCTAGGATGTATTGTTTTCACTAGGACTCACATATAGATGTTCTAGCTCCACATGTATTATGATTGGAATTAGATAGCATGGTCTATACAGGATGATGGGCAAGCCTATGGATCATGGGAAGAAGAAGCAAGTGGAGTAGGTGCAAGTGCAGGCTTCAGAGGTATAGGTACAAGTTCCAGAGAAGAAGGTTCAGGTTCCAAAGGCTCCAAGGGAGTTGAGTTCTAGTAGAAGCTTGCGGATTGAGAGGGAGACTTTGCAGCCCAAGAAGAGCATGCAGTCAGTGGGGAGCAAGGGTGCTTCCACATATACCAAGAAGAAATCATGGAGGGATTGGAAAACAATATAGGAGAAGAAATATAAGAAGGATGCTTCCAATGATAGTGACACTTTTAAGAGAGGCGTAATTCATGCTACAACGATTGCTGTAGTGGTGAGTGCCAAGAGTTGGGCGAGTGTTTTGCGAGTAGTGATGATGATGATGAGTTACTTCCAAGTCTTGGAAGTACCTCCCTCGCTAAGAGGGAGTGTTGATTTTTGAGGAGCTTGGGAGGCACTCCAAGCCCTGAGGTTCAGGGTTTGGAGGGGGGAGCACCAAAAGGGTCACTTATGGGCTTGGATTGCCCATAAGTGATAAGAGTCAGTGATATTCTCTATAACTAGATTGTCAGGAAGGCATCCAGAGATTGTATTCAGAAATTACTACTGCTTAATAATAAAAACCCTTAGAGTTGCTACAGATGGGCAGGATCCTTGAGGAGTCCACCTCTTGGATCAATACCTTACTATGAGAGCCCAAATCAGTAATAGAAGGATGGACCAGTGTCAGTTGGTGTAGAGGAGTACCGGAGTGATAGTTGTAATGGCTAGGAGCGTCGGAGACTGAGAAGCACAAACCAGAGTTAGCCGCAGTGCAATTGGCACATAGCAGACTCAACAACAACGTAGAGGCTTCATAGGGTCAGCGCAGAGACAAGTAGCATTCAGACTCCAACAATGAG
The DNA here is from genome assembly GCA_000404065.3 of Pinus taeda. NCBI lineage: Eukaryota > Viridiplantae > Streptophyta > Pinopsida > Pinales > Pinaceae > Pinus > Pinus taeda. The sequence goes on from APFE031097042.1 coordinate 130,476, forward strand.
ATGCATCATACTGAACACAGTTAGTTTAGTATTTGGGATGCTTTTACGTTGTTGATGTAGTAGCAGCAGTAGTTGGAGAAGGATACAGCGTTGGCAGTGGCAAGGCCAACAGCAGCACAGATGCAGAATTTCAGAGGGAGTTACAGTATGGATGCAGTGTTGGTAGTGGCAAGGTCAACAATAGTATAGATGCAGCATTTACATAGTAGTTGGTGGACAGGATGTTAGACATCAACAACACAAAAGGAGATGTTACAGAACAGGGTGATGCTCCAGCAAGGTGCATTGCTAGAGCACATTTCTCACTAAGAGGGAGTGTTGATTTCTGGTAGCTTCGAATGTGCTCTAAGTCTCAAAATTTGCAGGGAGGGGCTTGTTTATGGGTGGATTGTCCTCAAACAAGGTTGTCGCAGGCCTGTGGAGCCATTCTGAAGCATGATGCAGTAATTAGAAGGAGAGTCGAGGTCTGTATGAGGGCTAGAACAGCCCAGAATTGCAACATACTAGCACGGACTCTTAAGAAAGGACTACCATAGGTGTAGAGAGCAAGTCTGGGTAGAAAACAAGGGCTAGAAGTGACTATGGTCTTAGAAGTGACTGTGGTCTTTCCCTTGTTGAAGAAAGGGCTAACTAGGTTAGGTTTTCATAATGACTTATAATTATGATTTCATGAAAAGAAGAACAAATGTATTTATTGTATTCCTTGCATCATGGGTTTCATGAGCAAGAAGTGTTTTTCATAAGTCAAAGACTTCTTCTGAATGTATTTAGGTTTTGTTGTCTTGTTATGAATATAATTAAGAAGTCATGAAGTCATGTTACACATGTCAAAGTTACACTCCAAGACATTAGCACTATCTCTCTTGTAGTCGGCTAAAAGAAGGACAATATTCTCCTTAAGGTAATGGCAGCCTATCTCCAGGATCTCATGTCAGCCTAAATGGAAAGCATAATTCACTATATATATAGTGTAACCTCACCTTATAATCGTCAAGCAATTCAAACATATCTATTCTGAAACAATACGAATCTCAGAGCGAAGAAGATAAGGGTATTACAGTGAATAAGGAAGGTGACTACAGGTGCATAAATGTCTTAAGAGTTCTCAGACTAAATCTATCATCTAAGCGAAGGATAAAATTTTGTTCTAAGATAGTGGCAGCTACAGTTAAGGGCTATGTTGTCACAAAACCAGTACTAAGGGCTGCAACCTAGTGAGATCTTATGCAACTGTTTCAGACCAGGCTTTAGACCAAAGATTAGCCTCCTTGGTCAGAGAGGGCTCTCTCACAAACTTCTGATAAAAATTAATCACAAAAACAGAGGGCTAACTCTTTACACACTTATGAAAAT
>APFE031097043.1:12720-39475 GCA_000404065.3 Pinus taeda
GGCCCCCAACACAAACATCGCGACTCGCCCTCGAGTCACTCTGTTGGTGTGGTGATATTTGCTAGGAGTCCCTCCAACTTGTCCTAAGCTGTTCGAAGGTCCGCAATGCACTGAGCTGCCACTTGCTGAAACTGATCCATTCATTCTTCCGAAGCCTCTATGTCTAGAGAGCGCATCTACCATATTGTGTACATCTCCTGTATTTGGGCGATCTTGCCTTCGATCTCTGCCATGATGGTGAAGGCCTCGCCGATCCATGGCTGGACATGTGCTTTGAGGACTGCTTCCTTATGTCAAGCCGCATCCACCTAATCCTTTAGTGCCTTGGCCTACTACAAATTTGCAAGCCTCTGAGTGAGGACTACCTTCTGTGCAATACCTAGGACACTGTCATACTGCTGTTGGTGCTCCTGTGCCTCTATTTCCAAATGTTGGATATTGGGATCCTCCTACAGAGTTGTGAGGATCCCCAGCGAATCTTCCAGCATGCAGGTGCAGTCTTGTACTACATTTTCAATTTCTTCCAATTCCAAGGTGATAGCATTCGCACGCTGTTCTCTAAGTCTTGGGGAAGTGGATGACTACACCTTTAACCATAGCTCATCGATTTGAAGGTTCAACTCCAATTGAACCTTGGTCATTTCTTCCTTTGCCTCACGGACCCCTGCTGCCAACCTGTGGATCCACTCTTCTACTGGTATGTCTGCTGGGATGGCCAAATCTGGAATGCTTCGGCACACGTCATCGATCACTTGTATCAACTGCTAAGTCTGCGAGACCACTTCATTGTGATGCAAGCTGATCGATTCCAGATTGATCTTCTCTTCGTTGAGGACTTGGAGCGTGCAACTCTCCTTAGCACACAGTTCCGCAGTTATCCCATCCTACAACCCATATAACATCTTGCACGGAAGTGTGACGAGATTGATACCGAGACCTTTTAGCATGCTACCCGAAGGCTTATCGGCCTCATTCAGTGGTACTAGTGCTCCTTCCAGCAGCACTATGGTATTCGTCGTTCGCACACATAATATCTGCTCTGCGGCTGTTGATCCGACTGTGAGGTTGGTCGAGAGAGTACCAACCTGATGAGGGTGCACCTGTAACTCCTGTGGCTATGCTCTGAGGGTCCCCAACACAATCTGGTTCTCCCCCTGAACTCTTGGAGAGCCTCAGAACTGACATTGCACATTGTCTCACCGATGTCATGTAAATCTCCCTCGGTCAAAGCTATAGGGTCAATAGACAACTTCAACGCCTTGCTTTTCTTCCACAACCTTGTTTTCTCTCCTGGGTGCTGACACTTCAGCTGTGTTGACGCAATCGGTGGGTCTGCACCTTCCTTTGTAGTCTTTGTTTCTCTTGCTTCCTGTTCTAGTACTGCCGGTGCCGGGCCTGCCTTGGCAGCTACCTCTTGTGCTACTGCTGCTGCTGCAACCTTCTCTTGCGTGGTTGCTACCTGTGCTGTGTCTCGTGCTGCTACTGCTGCCTCCTGTCTTTGCTTTTTGGCCAATTGCACGATTCCCAGCTTGGTCTCATCCTTTTTCCTTTGTGCTTCCGACCTTTCTGCTTCTGCGAGGTCTAGGGTGCACCATTCCGGCGGCCAGGTCTCCAAGACATTAAAAATGGCATCGTCTATGGAAACAAAGGGTAACTTTGTCCACTGTAGCATCGAGTCCTTTTGTGCCCTGATGTATATATTGCAGCTGCAGATCCTTTCTGCATTCTTCATGGCCCAGAGCGAAGTGTACTTCGCGGTCTCTAGTAAGTATCTACTAATTATCGAGAATTGACTATCCTTCGGTAATTCTACCGCAACGAGCACTATGGATAGCAAACGCCATGCATAGTGGAACGTTTTACCCTGTTCCGAGGATTTGCGGAAATTTTCTAGAAATTCCTCGCAGAGGAATTTAGACTAGTTAAACTGGATCCCTTTCACACATTGTTCAGCCAATGTGATCACCAGTGCAGGGACCTCGTCTGCGACACTTGCACATGAATTTCCAAACCAATATTTGGGTGGCTACGCGTACCTCTTTGTCCATGATACTGGAGATGGTGCTGTGCCTTTTATTTTCCTCTAGTTGATACTTCTTTTTCATGGCCTCCGCGATGGCCAAATCATTGTTCTTTCCGTCTGATGTCGCCGCCGAGTCCACCCCTTTGCATGGAAGACGAGAGACTCGATGGATCAATTATGCTATGATAGGGATGGGATCCTCTAGCCATATGCACCCATCATGCACCAGTCATAATAACTGTTGAATCATGAAAATCGTGATTGGGTCGCAGTGGAAATGTGACACCCAGAGTAGGTTTAGCAGCCCAGCCTTTTCCACTCCGCGCAACCATTTTCGCAGCTCTAAGGTTGTTAATCCTCCCATGGTGTTCTGGTTCATGAGGTTGTTGGTTGCAATATGTAGGAACTTATCGTGGTCTGTGACGTCCTAATCTTCGAATTTTAGGTTCGACACGTGGCCCAGGTGTGTTCCTTCAAACAAGATCCCATTTGGGAGGAGCGGGGTTTGGAGCGAACTCTTGGTCTCATCCAAGTCCTTGGGGATTGTCTCCTTTCCTTTCTGTGGGCGAATATAGGCGGGCAGTTTTGTCGAACCATGTGCAGGCTCCGCTTCCGCCTCCATGCCTTCATCCACATTCTCTTCCTCTATGAATTCCTCTAGGTTTATTTCTTCGTCATTCGACTCCACGGTAACCGCCTTTCCCTTTTCTTCTATGGTTAACTTGGCACGCTTAGAGTTCAGTGGGGACATACAGATGGGGACCAATGCTTGTTTTTCCTTCTTGGGCTGTGGCATCTGCGGTGATTTCAGAATCTCTACCAGAGTCCCAGCACCCTCTAGTGCATCCCCCACAGCCATGTTTTGCACAGCTTCTCCGACGGTCAGTGCTGAGATTACCTGAATTTCCTCGGGGGCAACCATTACGGTTTTGCGGAAATCTAACACTTGCAAACCTTTGAACTTAATCAGATCTCGACATAGATCAACCCGAGCTTTTCTCAACAGCTCAATTCGCAAATGATCAAGTGTTGTTTGCTGGGCAACCCTTTGCAATTTATAGTTCCTTTTACATTTGAATTCAACCGTTCCCCCCAAATCTGATTCATTAATGCTCCCTTGGCGGCAAATTTTCCCAAATCTTGCCCATAACTCGTGTCTTAAATGTTTGCCGCCTGCTCCATTTGGCATCAAGTCAAGCATCCCATCGTGAACAATGTTTTCAACGGTTGCTTTTTGGTTAACCCACGCGGCCGTGCATCCCCTAGGGCGCGGGCGCTAGTCTTGTGACTCTGTGCTTATGTATGCAACGCTCTCATCACACACTCCTTCAACAGAGTAATTTATAGTCCCACGCTCCCTTTCAACCGCTCGGAATGCTAAGACTCTATCCTCATGACTTAGTCAGGTGGCCGCACCCCCCGTGGAAATGTCTGCCCTGGCCTCACTCACTTTTTCAGGGAGAGACCTTCTTTTCACTGTTACAAATTGCAGTGCACCCCGTACCATTGCCCATGTGCTATAGTGGTTGATTCACTTAGTATTTTGTGGCCCAAGCATCAGGCAGATCAATTCACCTTGATATTTCCCACACGTATTGGCGAGGTCCTGCGCACCTTATTTGGGCATCCTGGTTTTCTTGTTGAGAGAATATTTCCCTATCTCATTTTCTAGTTTTTTGACTTTTGCTTCGATCAACGCACTCTTCTTCCTTAGTCGCACTCTTTCCTTCTCAAGTTCCTAGAGCCGGACATTGCCCTCCTAAACTTTTTCCTCAATTCCTAAGCCTTCAGCTTCCTTAGGCTACGCAAGCCCTTCATTCATTCCTCCGTGGGTTAGTACTGCCAATAACACTGTCCTGCGTGCTTGCTGCTCCATAGAGGCTTTCGCAGTTGTTTCTTCTACCTGCGCCATCAGGATATTGCTCCCGGTCCTATAAGCCCAGAGAACTACCGATACGTGCAGGTTCTAGTTAGTTTGTTCCCCACTATAGACCTTTTTCAGTGCCCCGCATACTTTTCTAACAGCCTCTACGTGGATGCCCTTCTGTGCACCGAGTCTTTCGATAGCTTTTAGTTCTACTCGAAGGGGTCGTTTGCACCATTTCCCTACTCGCGCTTGCCTATTGATATCGTTTCTGATTGTGCCACCTGTCGGTATCCACCTGGAAAAATGGGAGCACATGCCAATGTCATCTGTAAGTTTCCTTGGTATTTTCCCAAACTATGTGCGCATAATCCTTTTGCATTCTTTCCAGTCCTTGAAATTTCGTCGGTGCGCATCCTACCATTGTGTGGGTGTATCGCGCATTGTCCATTTTAGTGCGTTGAACTGCTGTGGTTCGGGTACTTCTCTTTCGAATATATTCAAGAAGCCATCCACCTTGCTTAACCCGTCATACATAGGCAAATTTCTAACCTCTTTTGTAATGCAACGCAACGACCGTGTCATCATATTATAATTGAGTGTGGTTACTTTGTGTAGTCGATTCTGCCATCGTTCCATTTCTTCATCAGAGTCCAAGGTGCAAGAGCTTCTGTGCTCCCAAGAGCCTCGTCCATCCTTGGTGGGGTTCACTCGATCTTGCTCTCGCATGGTTATCTGGTGGCTGCAATCCAAATCATCGTCACTCTCGTAGTTGCGCACCGACTCTTTGTAGTGCGATCCTTCTGTAGGGTCCAGAGGGATCACTATGTGTAGTGACTTTTTCTAAAAAATCATCTTGCGCTTCTTTAGATTTATTACCCCATTCATGTCAGCGGCCCAATCTATCCCCAAGAGCGCGAGGTATGGATTACTGTCATCCACAATTTCTATTACTTTGAAATCTGCCACAGCGCTAACACCTTCAATATTGACTGTAACTCCCTGCAATCTTCCCATTGGTATGATCTTCTGCTTATTCGCCATTCTCAGCTGGATAGGTGACCATTACAGAGGAGGCCTACCCATGCGCTCCCATGTCTACTTTGGCAGAACGTTCGCGTCCAACCCTAGATCTAAAATCACTTGATCCATTTCATATTCTCTTATTTGCATAGTCAGTATCATTTCCCTTCCTGTTCACGTCGCGTGCTTTCCCAACTGTCGGACTACGTAGGGTTATCTTGGCACAGTCCCAATGCATCTAGTAATGAGATCTTGCAGTCCCCTTACCACCTTACTATTGCGCAACAACTTCATACATGTTTCCAAGAAGGTAGTAAACATTGACAGGTCCAACTTAGAATTCGGTTGGTCTTTGCTCCTTGAGGTGGAGGCCTCCGCGAAGCTCTTCTTGGCTTCCATCAAGGTTTCCTTGGTGCTCTCTAAATTGAATTTGGGTTCCTTCGTTGGAGCCTTGCGAACCCAAGTGGTTTCTTCTGGCTGCTTCCCTTTGTCATCACCTGTCGTCATCCCACTTTGAAGCACTATATTTACACTCGGGTCCTCCTCATGTAGCTCAGACTTCATCATCTACAGTTTTTGTGTCGGGGGCGGTTGAAGTGCCCCTTTATCATGTAGCCTTGTTATTAGAGTGGGACAATCCTCCGCCTCATGATCAAACATCGCACAATACACACATGAAGGACGTGTTTGATTTGTGAAATCTCGGGCATAGTGTCCTGGTCCTCTGCAGTTGTAACATATTAACTGTCCTCGACCTCTTCTTGGTCCCATTCTACCTCACCCTTGTTCGTGCCCCTAAAATCCAGTGCGCGTTGTCCTTGCATTTTGATCAAAAGCCCATCTCTCAGTCTGAACTCTGTAGGTGGGAGTCTGATCCATCATTAGTTCATAACTTTGATAAGTGCACTCATCGTGACCTACTGATCTGCAAAAATTACAGAACAACTACTTAGAGTTTTGCATATACTTCTGTAATAGATGGTAGTTATCTATTGTGTGTTTCCTTCGGTCTGACAAATTGCGCACCATAATGCAGGTGCCGCACTGGGTCCTGCTTGTGCCTCCAGTCTAAGCAGCATCGGTCCTCCTCCCGCCAAATAGTTTGCAAATACTGGACACTGGTCCTTGTCATGTCCCTGGCCCTTACATTTTACACATCACACTTATTTGCGCACTTTCGGGCGAGATGTACTGTCTTGTTTCAAACTCTTCATATCCAAACACAAGTTCTGCAGCTGTGCATGGATCTGCTGGACTCCCAAGTTGATATCCTGCATTGGGGTTTCGTGTAACCTCATCGCAGCTTCCAGGGCCTCGGATTGGGTAGAGAGCTTCTGTTGTGTCAGTGCATTCCATAGGTACGGTGTTAACGATGCTACAAACCACACAAGATGTTGCTCATCTGTCAGTGTCATGTTTGTTTCACAAATCTACACTTCAATCTCTGATCTAGATCCCACTAGTTTTCTCTTGGTAACATCATGATCTCCTTGAATCTAATAATTGGCTAGGGCTCCGAATTCGGCTTACTAAATTCCTTGATCAAAGCTGCTTGGATAACCGCGATCCCCACATTCTGATTATCACTAGAGTGCTTAATGTACCAAGTCAGTGCGCAATCCTGTAGAGTGTTGACTAGTGTTGCCTTCTTTATATTATCGTCCATGACTCCCTGTGCTTCCCATACAACTTTTACCAAGAACCAAAACTGATCCGGGTCTTCATTCCCTACTCCCCTGAATACCGGAAATTTTATCGCACTCACCATATTGCTTCGTGGTGTTTGCGGAGGTGGTGTGGGCGAAGAGGGGGTTGAAGATAGTGAGACTAGCGGTGGTGTAGGTGGGAGTGGTGAGAGCGGAATTCGTTGCCTTATCAAATTGATCACACTTCTTGGTGAGACCTTCGCGAGCTCTTCCTCACTCTCTCACAGTGGTGAAATCAAGGGGTTGGTTTCTAGATCTACGCTACCTTCATCTCTATAGATATTCCCGCTTCGCGTAGCCCCAAACATCAAATTATTCACATCACCTGCTTTTCACACAATAGCATTTTAATCCAGGTGTTCAAAGATTTAATGTACTTACTACATCATCCTTTGAGGAAGCATCACTCTACCTTGTTATAGCTAACCAATGTGTCTACTGCGAACTCAGGGATAAATCCCCAACAATTCAGTCGAGCCAGTGATCCACAATGTGCACGATCTTATTTTATGATGCTTCCAATCTGTGCACCAATTCTGGGGTCCACATAATAGGTTTCTCGAGTCTGCACCTCCCTTGACTGTCTACTAGCTTTGCGACCCACTCATACAAATTAGTTGGGAAGGATGCAAAGAATATTTCGTTGATCTCTGTATACAGATAGCAGTCCAGCCACTTTTCTTCTGATAATCGCAGATTCCTATTTTCCTGTGTTGCGAATTCGTGAATCTTCCGATACAACCAATTCACAATTTATTTCTTTGTTGGGTTCCAATGATCCGACATCATACATCTCTCATGCAGATCCCAGTCCCGGTAATGGAACCATTTGTTGGCTTGTTAGGGCTTGGCCTAGGTTTAGAGTTAATTATCCAAACAAATCTCTGTACTAATAGCCCTTTCGGCAATAGTCCATGGTGCGCGGACTGAGGCCTCACCCGAAGTAGTATGAGAGGGTGATAGAACTAGGTTTCTGCACCCTAGAGATGTCTGATGAGGTCAACTGGTTCGCGGTTTGACTTTGCGTAGCTTGCCTCGCGCACTATTTCATACCTCGCTATTTGATATCTGAACTTCGTGTAGCCCTTACCATAGGGCTGGACGTTGCGCACTATGCTATTACCCCAGATCCTACTTATACTTTCCAAGATTAGTTAAATGAGTGCTTTAAGTATTTTTAACAGCAATAGCCATTCATACAGATGTGCGTAGTAAATAAACCATACAATTACAAATAATAGCAGTCAAGAATTAGCCCAAGAACAAATACACAGAATCATTCCAAAACTTCTCTTTATTATATCTTTCCTCGGTTACAGACTCGACTCCGCCCTACGAACTCACCTGCAGGGGTCCATGCACTCAGTTGCAGACTACTAGGCCTCTGTGCACTCAGCTGTAGAGCCTTCTCCTACCCTATGACCCAGAGCAGACTTACACACTTAGACTCGCTCTTTCGTTGATTATCTATTCATCATCTCAAAAATATATATTGTCCTTTACAACCTATAACCTTTCTCTATTTATGCACTTCCATAGTTCTTGGACGATGGGTAGGCTGACATTACATCACAAACCTAGGGTGGACAACCCTATGAATCTATCCTACTTTCGTGCCTCGTGCCCGCACTTCGTGGAGCTTTACAACAAACTTTGGTCAAAACTTGGGCTTTAAGCCCCAAAACATGCCTTAGGGGGGATTCCATGCCCAGCACATATATACATATATATTTTCCCCTAGATCCCAAAACCGGGACTACTAGATTGATTTTTTATTATATTCCTTTTAATGTTATAATAAGAAGCATCCATAAACCCCAATCCATTAAACCCTAGATTATAACATAACCATAGTTCCCTTGATTGGATCTACAAAATACCATGGACATAAAACCATCATATACAAGATATATACAATACGAAGCATCCATATATATACAATACAAAGCATCCATAAACCCGAATCAATTAAACCCTAGATTATAACATAACCATAGTTCCCTTGACTGGATCTACAAAATACAATGGACATAAAACCATCATACCCAAAACCATAGGTAGGTCCTCCCATCTAATATAGGGTCAAAAAAAAAATTCCTCGGCCGTTGGCCTGAACCTTGTGCAAGGGGGATACTACCCGCCTCCAAACCCCCCGCCAGAAGGGAAACCGTCCTCCCGTGACCCCACTGTTGTGCTCGGTGCAACACAAGGGGGTGACTACCACCCCCCTGTGACCCCCCCGCGCATGGGGTAGTTGTGGAAAGAATATAACACACACCAAAAAACTACCACTCTTATGTGTGTAGTCTTTTGCTTCCTCTCCAAAGAGGGAAGATTGTGTACTCCTAGGATCATCCAACAAATTTTGCAAACTGACGGGTGATGGTATGGATAGAGAGAAGATGATGATATGAAATTTATTGTTCGGGTATGGGAGGTGAGGAGTAACCAACTTCAGAGTTGCGCGTGGGAGAGAGGGAGTTCGTGTTATTGCCTTGACCAGATGATGGATTCTTGGGGTTGAGAGGACATTCAACCATAAACTATTGGAAGACCAGGCTTCTAGTGTCATAATGTTTATGGTGCTAGACCCACCAACATTCGAGGGATCTCCTAGGTATGATTTCCCAACTATACCTCACACTGTTTGGTGTGGGAGTCCCATCCGGTACGATGGTCCGATTGCCATTATCTTAGAGATTTCTCTTAGCTGTTGTTATTTAGCACATGAGAGTGTTATTCTTGTAACTTCAAGAAATAAAGGTGAGTGTGCTTGGTGAGTACTTAATGTAACTATGTGTCCGAGTTCTCTTACTGTTAAAAAGGGGGAAGTAAAGTGAGCCTCTTGATGAGAGGGAATAGCCCCAACCCAGGAAGAAACACATGCGAACAACAACAAGGGTCTGTCCAACATCCAATAGAATAGTCCACATTTGATGCAGAAATCATGAAAACCAAAGTTCAAGGCAAAAAAACATATACTGTCCAACAGAGTAGTCCATGCGGAGGTGATAGTCGTTAAAATCAAGACAACACAAAGATGGTTTGTCTAATGTTCAGCGGAATAGTTCACATGGATGGGACAACATTAATAAACAATAAAACGTCACATCTTCAACAATATGAGTACTAAAATAACCAAAGTAGTTCAATTATCTTAGTACAAGTTAAGCAAACATACATTACAAATATTTAAAGAATAGCCTTACAAATAGATACAACACATGCGTGGAAAAGTGTTGGCCTGGGACAAGCTTCTGAATTAAGCAAAAGATCCAAGACACATTTGTAGACCATAGATCACTATAATAGTTATGTGGCTTAGACAACTCATGACACAACTCGACATGACAATATTGACATGTACTGGCTGACTGTGGTGTCCATGTCAAGCTGCTATGCTGCTGAGTGATGATATTCCATCGGTGTAACATGTCTTCACATCCACATGGCAAAGTGCGCGGGGTCTTCGATGGTCTTGGTCTTTGCTTGATGGTGCATGTATATGTGTCCCTTTCGCTCACTGCTCGGTGTGCTTCGTGCCTTCATTTGACTGCGAGCAAGTCTTCTAGCCTGCGCTCCTTTTCCATCCTATTTGTCGTTGCACCATGTTTCATTGATGTACATGTTCCTGTAAACACTCATGATGAGACGACATCAAATCTAAAAATATCCTAGTCTAACATGATGCATTGTTTTCCGTTTCCGTGCAGGTGACTTGGAGAGGGACAAGGCACTAAAACTGCACAGAGAACAACTCAGGCTGGGATGCAAGGCTCTAGAGAACTATTGGGAAAAACTGCGCAAATGTCTCTGGGAGGAAAATTTGCATAAAGTGATGTTGAATCTCCATGGTTAATAATATTGCTACACATATTTTTTTAAATATATTATTCATATATTAATTCTTCAAATAATAATAATATCAAAACAAGTTAACTTTTATGTTTTCTCTTTCAAAATTTTCCATGTGAAATGTATTTTGAGGTAAGTGTTTGATGTCTATCAATATTTATTATCAATTTAATCTATATGGCCATTCTAGTTTATACATAAACATATGCCCCATTATCATTCAAAAATTACCTTATATTATTCACTTAAATCAAGTGGATTATAATTGTAATTAAGCTAGAACTTATTTTTTTATAAGATATAACTTTAAAATACATTATAAAATTATTATTTTAATAGAGCATATTTATAGTAATAAATAAAATTGTAATTCAACTTGTTATTTTCTTTTATATAAGGACTAAGATGGAATCGCTATTATAAAGTAATATAATGTCAGTAAATTCGAAATGCTATTTAAACTGAATCATTATAAAAATAATTTCTTTTAAATTTTAAAATTATATTTTTTAATAATTCTTTGTGAAATAAGAGATTTTATCCAAATAACAATTTCGCTAAAAAAATAGAGTTTATAAAGGTTTGCATACTTTACACCATCTAGATTCTAATTAAGACATTTTAAGAGAATTTGTTAATATTAAAATAGTCATTAATAGAGCACATACGCTTCATATAAAATATAACACTCACATACACATAACAAACTGACACTTACCAAAAACCTCAAACTATAATATCCCCATCCCTTTAACTCCAACTATCACTTGTTTAGCTATATGTTTTTTTTTCATTTCCTCTTCCAAGGAAGTTATCTTCCTCTTGATTTCTTAATAAATATTTTTCTTCTCATACTTATGTCCCTCATTGTATTTTATATATTTATTCTTTAAATTATCCTTAATGCCTTTTAGTTCAATTTTTATTTTCTTGTACACATACACAAGTATGAAAATTATGCAATGTTAGTTAATAATTATGAAGAAAAATTTAAAGGAGAACAATATTAGAATATTCTCATGTAGAGCATCACTTATATATATAAGATTTCATTAAAAATTTATAATGGTTATAAAAATTAGGTTGAAATCAATGAAATTACATATAATATGAAGAAAAGTATATACGATGAATAATATAGATGAAAACTTAGACTCTAAATTGTGGAGAGTTGAAATTTGAGACTACCATATATGCCAACTTTTATATCTATGTGCGTATATAGAAGCTGCGCACATATGTAACACAAGTCACACATATAAAGAAATGGGAATGAATATAGAAAATTCAACTTCTATATATGTGCTTTCATATCTCTGTGTATATATAAAAACTACATATACACAAAGTTTCCCCTCACAAAACCTTACAAAACTTCCCCCCTTTGGGAGAGGTGTTATGTCTCTCCCTTTGATCCCTCCTCGAAGGGCCCCCATTAGCACACCATCTCATACGTCATTGTTAGGTAGTGTTATGTAGTTCACTTCTACCCCTTCCACCTTAGCGACCCATTATAAGTCACCCCTTGACACCAACATGGTGGCACCACCTCCACTGTGGTTTACCTAAAAAGTATAAAATATTAATCTAAAAAAGAGACTTCCATGCTTAGTGATATGCATTAATCAAGACCATAATATTTACTCAAACAGAGCTATTTTCAATGCAATTTATATGGCATTTGAAGAATGACTAAGTGGGAGAGGATTAACGAGTTGGAATTTGAATACCGAGAGGATATGATACTATTTTCAGCAGAAGACATAACATGGACAAAGGTTGATGGGGACCCAATTGCAGTTATTCCTTATTGTTGGCTTGAGCTGAGATGAATAGAATGAATGTGCACCCACTCAATTTATTTTTAAGTCTCATCGAAGTAAAAAAGTAGAGGATATCAAACAAATCTTTTTTTCAACATATCTAGAGCACATTATGTGAGTATTTATATCTATTTACAATATACGCATAATTTTTTCAATATGAATAAATATTATATCTATTTTGTTGTAGATTTTTTACATATCGTTATTAGTGTGCATATGGTTCAAAGTACAGAAAGAGAATTATGGTTGCATGCTCAGATCAAAAGAGAAACTACAATCGACATGAAATTATTAAAGTTGGTTTCTAATGGCACTTCATTGTGCGAAAACTTCAATTTAGACCATATGATAATGTAATAATATATACTACATGTAGGCATATTGATAAATCCAATGTTGTTTGTCATGGAAAAGATGCAATTGGTAGGTCTGTGAGATTTAGTTATGCACCACATTTAACAAGGGATATGCGATTTAGTGTCCAACATTTCATTCAAAGGGGTTTTAATATTTCAATGATATGGGACAAGTTCATCTCTGATGCGAAGGCTGGATTTGGTGAGTCATACATTGGGATATTTTGAGATACATACATGACAAGAAAAGATATATTAAACATTTATAATCATATCATAAGACTAGAGTATATTAAAGATAAAAGCGATCCAAACAGTGTAGAATGTTGGTATAAGGAACACCCTTAGAGTTTTTTCTTCTACCAGAAACAAGATTTCATTGAAAACATCTATTTTATCATAGGAATACTAACAAAGTGGACGTGTTTAGTGATGCTAAAATACTCTCACAATAATATTCTCTCAATGGATTCAACATTTAGTACAAATAAGTATGGGCTGAGTAGATATTTATCCTAAATCTGATTCATTTATTCAAGTTCATTTTAATGCATGTATCTTATATAAATATAATTATGTACATTGTTTGTAATGTAGTATCAACTTTACACCTTAATGGTTTTTGATGAACATTACAATGGGGTTCCAGTAGCTTGCTTGATATCGTCACACATTACTATAACTGATATTTTTAAATGGATGTCAGCCTTATTTTCCATTGGAAAGAAACAGTGACCATATTGGCATGTTCAAGCCTTCATCACAGATGATGCTACTGCTAAAATTGAAGCGTTAAGGTGATGACTTTATTCTTTTAATAAGAGACATACAAAATATTCTTAATGTATATTCTCTCTAAAAATTAATTTATTCTAGGTCTTTAATCAAGTGTATAATATTATTATGTGTGTGGCATGTTTGTTGTGCATGGTTGAAGAATATTGGAAATAAATTCCAAGAAAGGTAAATCCAAATCCACATTTTTCGTGCTTTAGTAGAAATCACGTACACATGTCAAGATGATGAATCTATAAAAAAGGCAGTTGAAAGGTTCTTTGAATAATTCAGTGAACACAAATTTTTTGGGAAAAGTTTAAAACCACTTGGTTAGCCAATGAAAAATATGTAAGTTTCATGTAGGTGGTTTTAATGACCTTTATTTTTACATATGTAGCATACATAATTCTTTGAAGGAATATTCCTTCATTTAAATAAGACTTTTGACCTAATAGATTGTTTCCATCTTCTTTGCTTCTAGAATTTGTGGGATTTTTAATAATATTTTGGAGTCTAGAATGAACAATGTTGGCTGCATTGGACTGTATTCTTATTTTATTTCTTTTTTTAGTCAAAATTCCACGTCTTTGCATAGACGTCACAAATTTTTGGATTAAACCCTAGTTGCTTCTTAGCATTTTTCTGAATTTTTTGGGGTAAATGGGCTTTTTGGAGGGATTGTAGGATAATATTATGAAAATTTGCTAATCAAAGATTTCAATATGTAGTTTATTTAAATCAAGATATTCATGAACAAGAATTTGGATTATTCCAGGCATAAATGCAAGGTAGTGTCTTAGATATGCAACATTATCTAGATCAAGGGTCTGATACAAAATATTCTGCATTGTGCAATAATATTTTGGAAGTCTTTCTATGCATAATATTTGAGACATAAATAGCTTAGAAAAATTATCTGTTGGTAGAGGATTCAAGCCATGACATTCTTTGGATAAGGCTTTAGATAGCTCTTCTATAGGCCTATCAGCCTCCATTTTACCAATTTTATCATCATGTTTTAATCAATCTCACTACATTTTTATAACTCTTGT
Source organism: Pinus taeda (assembly GCA_000404065.3). NCBI lineage: Eukaryota > Viridiplantae > Streptophyta > Pinopsida > Pinales > Pinaceae > Pinus > Pinus taeda. The sequence continues at coordinate 27,203 of APFE031097043.1, forward strand.
AAAACCCCATGTGATTCTTAAGGTCAGTTCTTGCCAAGAGACGTTTTTTTGTATTGGAGTGTCTCCCATACAAAAAAACGTCTCTCTTTTCATATCTCTACTTCGTCCGATGAATCTTTAGATGATTGGAGTGTCTCCCATCGTTGATTTAATAATCAAGTTTCGAGGTGTGGGAATTGGTGTACATGTTGGGCATGCGTCTTATCATGCGATTATGGTGGTTAACTAATTCATCCAGTGGTAACTTCATCACCAGATTCCATATCACCGTACAATATAACTGAAGGATGGTACATGCTTTTGCAAGGAAAATTTGAGTCAAGGCCACCTCCATCTCACGCCTCTGGGCCATCCAAAAGGACCCGTGGAAGAACCTTTTTCATACAAAGTGGCCTTCGCTGGACTTTAAGGCACTGGTTTCACGTAGAACAAAAGGATGGTACATGATTTTGCAGGGGAAAGTCAAGCCAAGGCCACCTCCATCTCCCTCCTCTGGTCCATTGAGGAGGATCCGTGGAAGAACCCCTTCGTTGGACTTGCAAGCAGTGGTTTTTGTGGTGAATGAAGAAAGAAGTTATAGAAAACTCGATGCTCACCTCTCATATGCATTGATTTTGATGGATATGTGGACTTCTTTCAAAGCAGGTTGTTTCTACGAATCCTTATTTGAAGTTAGAATTTTTAGTTTGGTTCCATGGCGCTCGTAAGTCCACTGGAGGAAAGCTTGCGAGGAAGCAGAATTCCACCAAGCTTAGTGGATACATTCATTTGGGTTCAATTTTGTTTATTTTTGCAAAGGATGATAGGGATTTCGTTCTTGACCTTTAGGTTTTCGACCAATAGTTTTTAGGGTTTTAACATTAGGGCTTTTAATGTTTCAGGTTTCTCGTAAGTGTGTTCCATTGGCATTGCCTTTTAGCTATAAAAATGGATTTGTTTATAATATGGATGGGTATGGATTGATTGACTTGATGGGAATGTATGTCTACTGAACAAGAGGTCTCATGGAGATGCATCTTAGTTTCTTCTGAGGGTAGAGGATATTTTAGCTCCACACATGCAAAGGCCACACCTACTCTTAGTCTTACTGTTCATGGTTTCTTTTTCCAGGTTTGACTTTCTTGCTAAGATCAAGGTGATTTAGACAATCTTTAATTTAACCATATTGATTTTACTTGATAACTGTGCTCTTTTGTATTCAAGTTAAGTATCCTCTAGTTTCCTAAAGTGGCATGCATCAACTCCACATAATCTTTATGCTTGAAGTTGTCCATGTTTTATATAGAATTTTAATTGTCACGCTAGCAAGAAAACAGGTAAGTGGAAGAGGAGATTGATTTATCAAAAGGCTTGAAGAAATGCCTTCGACGAAAAAGTGTTTTCGTGCCCCTTTGACTATAGTCCAACTTGTCTTGTCAAGACAAATGGAATGGGTCATACTTTAGGCTCAACCTTGTCCGACTATAAGGGGATGGCCTGAACCTTCCTTCTATATTGACCGGACCAACCCCCCATAAATTCTTCATCAAGTGGGATTATATTTGTATCTAATCCTCATCTTTATTTTAGGATTCTGGCTTCACTCCTCGCCTTATCTTTACTTGTATCTTCGAAAGCACCAAAAATTTCATGTTCCTCCCTTCATTGCGCCCCTCCACCGAACCCTTTTTGGAATATCTAACGAGACTCTTCTTGATTACTTTTATAGCTTGCTAAATGTGGTGTGGTCAAGGTAGGGTTTTACAGACACACCCTTGAAGTTAGAACCCCTATACACATACCTTTACCCAGATCTGACAACGAATTACTCTTTTCCTTTAGCTTGATCAGAGGAAGGTGGACAAGGCAAGGCTTACACAAAAATATCTTTTGTAGGAATAATTAGGTCTAGAAACAAACTTAAAGTACCACCATACAACCCTTTTCTTCTTGGGAGGGAATGCTTTAGCCTCACGTACTAGATGAATTTCTCTTTGATAGATTGCAAGTTTTATATATCATTTTAACTATCATGATAACAAGAACAAAGGTAAGTGGAAGAGGAGATTTATTACTTTCTCCAAAAATCGCCTAGTTGAAATTTTGCCTTGGGTTTTACTATTTTAATCTCTGCATGCAATTATTTCCTCTGTTATTAATCCAACATGTTTGTTAATTTATAAAGTAAAAAATGTACAACACTATTGTTTATTACATAGAATATTCCCACATTTTTGTTATGATATTTGTCTCATTTGTTGTCATGAGCTTCAAGAATACCATCAACCTAGTGGAGATGAAGTAGAGTCTGCTCAACAACAATCTTGGGAGAGAGATAATGCTCTTGTTTGAGACAATCTTGGTGCTTTAACAAGGAGATCTGGTTGGGAAAGCTCGTCCCATGCCTTAGATGTTGGAATCAAGGATCCATTGCATCCATTAACTGATTGGAGAGAAAATAGTGATGGTACTATACCATGCCCTCCTAAGGAACATGGTGGATGTGGCAGTCCTATATATGGTTCTTCCCGTGCTGAAGCAAATTCGGGATGAGCAGTTGTTGGAATAGGAAATGGAGGCAAAAATTCGAGGTAAATAAATTAATATGTTGGAAGACAAGTGGGAGTCATAATATTACTTTATACTTCTGGAATTTAATACTCAATCATGTTGTAATTACATTTTTTTCAGTAGTAGCATCAATAACAGAATAGAGGAAATTAAGGGTTTTCTATGACAAGTCAGGTGTAATCCAGTTCAATGTGAATTAGGCATGTAAAATAATGTGAATGGTAGATAATGTGATTTTTCTATAATCTTTATGATTCTTAATGTGAATGTTAAATATTCAATACTCTACCCTGCTTTCTTCTCCTGCTTTCCACCCTGCTTCCAAAGTCTTCATTCTACATATCCAAAATTGTTTAAACTAACATTCTCCTTCTGATTAGATGTATTCCTCTAAGAATAATGCACTTAACTATGGCATATTCGCTAAAGTAATTTGTGGGTCCCAATGACACTTATTTAAGATCTATTTTTTTCGCTAGTCATTCAGATTCAATTTTCTGAGCACATACACTAGTTTATGTCAATGAATGATGGCATAAATATGTGCACATTGAGCTCCAATGCTCAATTTTTTTTTTGGTAAAAGGTAATTGACTGGTTTGTGGATGAAGGAAGCATTTGGGTGAATGAAACAAGCATTTGGAGCCTAATTCCTAAAGCTAATCCAAGAATTTAGGGCTGAATAATGATGCCTTAACTAGACACCCACTAGGGCACAAACGATGGGTTCATTTTCAATCATCTTAAGGATATTTGGAAGGTAGATTTATGAGAATGCTTGTGTTGGGCATGGAATCCCCCCCAAGGAATATTTTGGGGCTTAGAGCCTACGTTTTTACTAAGTCTATTGTAAATACTCCGTGATTTATGGGCGCGGAGATGGTCAATGAGTCAGAGGGTTGTCCGCCCTCATTTTTGTAATGTAATGTCGATTTGAGAGATATACCCATGGTTTGCGGACCATGGGATTGTATAAATAAAGTGAGGATCTAAATGTAAGAGACATCAAGGAATCTAATCATGGATCAATGAATCTAAGGAGTCAATGAAGCATTAAGTCGAAGTGTAAGTCATCTCTTTGGGTCGTAGAGTAGGAGAAGGCTTTGCAGCTGAGTGCACAAAGGCCTAATAGTCCGTAGTTGAGTGTGCAAACCCCTGCAGCTGAGTGTGCAAGGTAGGTCGAGTCTATAACTGTTGGAAGCATTAATAAAGAGAAGTTTTTCCACATTTCTGTGTATCTTTTCTTGTGTTATGCATTGAAGTATATTGAGTATGAATTTCAAGTTTACTATTTATTTGTTGCGCGAACTTATATAAATATGCTGAGTAGGTGAATATAATATAATGTATCTATTTATGTGAAGATAACTAATTGTTATAAGAAGATAAGTAAGACCTATGCTATGACTTGGGGAAATAGTGTAGATCGTGGTTCCAACAACATGAAAGCCCCACATTCCCTGGTTAGGGCTGCGCGAAGGCGAATATAACAGGGCACAAAGGCCTCATAGGTAAGGAAAGTGTGCGAAGTAACCTATGCGAAGGTATTCACAGTTGGACTAAATCAACCCCTAAGATATATCAAGGGTGCGGAAGCCTGGTTCTAGCATCCCCCCATATTGCTTCGGGTGAGACCTTAGTCTGCGCTCCGCAGATTGTTGCCGAAAGGGCCAGTAGTACAGGGATTTGTTTGGCTAATTAAATATGAACCCGAGTTAAGCCCCAACAAGCCAACAAATGGTTCCGTTGCTGGGACTAGAATCTGCATAGAGATTTTTGATGTTGCATCACTGGAATCCAACTAAGAAGGAAATCGAAGGCTGGATTGATAGGAGAATTCACGAGTTCACGGCGCAGGAGAACAAGAATCCACGACTGAAAAAAGAAGAGTGGTTAGATTGCTACCTGTACACAAAGATCGACGAAAGTTTCGTTGCATCATTCCCTACTGAGCTATACGAGTGGATTATGAAGCTAGCAGATAGCCAAGGAAGGTGGAAACTTGATAATCCTATTGTGTGGACTCCAGAACTGGTGCGCATATTGGAAGCATCAGAGGATAAGATCACGCGTGTTGTTGATCACTGGCTTGATTGAATTATAGGAGGATTCATTACTGAGTTTGTGGTAGATAATTCAGTCATCTATAGCGAGGAAGAGTGACGCTTCCTCAAAGGACTGCGAGGTAAGTACGTAAATTCTTTGAACACTTGGATTAAAATGCTACTATGTGAAAAATGGATTATGTGAATAAATTGATGTTTGGGGCTATGCGAAGTGGAAGAATTTACAGAAACGAAGGAAGTACAGAACTAGAAACTAGCCCCTTGATTTCACCTCCACAAGAGGGCAAAGAAGAGCTCCCGAAGGTCTCACTAAGAAGTGTGATCAATTTGATAAGGAAGAGGATTCCGCGCATACCACCCCCACCCACACCACTACCAGTTTCACGTCATCATCGCTGTCTTCCCCCGTACCACCTCCACCACCATCACGTTTTAATATGGCGAGCTCGATAAAGTTTCTTGTGTTCAGGGGAGTAGGAAATGAAGATCCGGATTAGTTTTGGTTCGTTGTAAAAGCTGTATGGGAAGCACAAGGAGTAACAGATGATGCTATCAAGAAATCCACATTGGTTAGCGCTCTGCAGGATCACGCATTGACCTAGTACATTAAGCACTCAAGTGACCATCCGAATGCAAGAATCACGGATGTCCAAGCCGCGATAATGAGGGAGTTTAGCAGGTCGAAGTCAGAAGTGTAGTCGATCATTGGGTTCAAGCAAATAACGATGCTACCAGGCGAGACCCCTTGGGAGTTAGATCAAAGGATAAAATGCATGATTCACAAAGCTAATATGACTTTGACAGATGGACAACATCGCGCATGGTTTGTCGCATCGCTAAGGTCGCATTTAAGGAACGCGATGTCAAAACAGAAAACTCAGGCTGAGGTCTTGGAGATCTCGATGAGGCTGCATGAAACCTTGATACAGGATCCCAACCTAGGAGTTCAGCAGATCCACACGCAGTTGAAAAACTTGTGCCTTGAGATGTAGAGTTTGAAACAAAACAGACAGCTCGCCAGAAGTGCATGATGAGGTATGGTGTGTTAAATGTAAGGATCAGGGTCATGACAAGGAACACTAACCAGTGTTCGTGAATTACCTCATGGGAGGAGGAGTGATGCCATTGAAACTAGAGGCACAAGCAGGACCTAGTGCGATGCTTGCATTATGGCACGTGATTTGTCAAATAGGAGGAAATTATGCTACAAAAAACTGCCATTTATTGCAGAAGTACACACAGAATTTGCAAGAGTTGTTATGTCATTTATGTAGATCAGTGGGACATGATGAACACACTTGTAGAAGCTATGAACTCATGATGGAAAGGACTACCACCTATAGATTTCAAGTTGAAACACAACCCCTTGACCACAAAGGAAGGATGGCATGAACCAAATTTCAGGGGCGTGGATGAGGTCGAGGTGGAGGAGGACTTGGAAGAGGTCACAGACAACTGATATAATACAATTATGGAGGGTCAAGACATTATGCTCGTGATTTTATGAATCCAACACGTCCATCATGTCTGTTTTGTACCTTGTTTGATGATGAGATGGAGGATTGTCCCACATTGATAGCATGAATGCGTGACAAGGGAGTGCTCTAACCTCCCTCGACTTAGAACCTGCAAATGATAAAGTTTGAGCTGTGCAAGGAAGACCCTAACATAAACATTGTGCTCTGAAGTGGAATAATGACAGGTGATGATAAAGCCAAGCAACCTGAAGATAATACTTTGGTTTGCAAGGCTTTGACAAAAGAACCCAAGTTTGATTTGGAGTACGCTAAGGAAACCTTCATGGAAGCTAAGAAGAGCTTCGCTGATGCCTCCACTTCAGGAAGCAAAGACAGACTGGAGCCAAAAATGGACCCATCAATGCTCACAACGTTCCTAGAAACATGCATGAAGCTACTATGCGACAACAAGGCTGTAAAGGGACTGCAGGAACTCATAAATAGATGCGCTGGGACTGCGCTAGGAGAACCGCACGTAGTCTGGAAGATTGGAAAGCATGTGACAAGGATGGGAAGAGAAATGAGATTGACCGTGCAAATTAGAGAATATGAGATGGACCAAGTGGTTATGGATTTAGAATCAGACGTGAACGTTCTGCCAAAGCAGACATGGGAGCACATAGGAAGGCCCACACTACAATGGTATCCTATCCAACTACGAATGGTGAACCAACAAAATATCATACCTATGGGAAGATTGCATGGAATCACCATGGATATCGAAGGAGCAAGCGCGCTAGCAGATTTTGAAGTGATAGAGATCGTTGATGACAACAATCCCTACCATGCGCTATTAGGATAGATTGGGCCACTGACATGAATGGGGTGATAAATCTGAAGAAGCACAAGATGATTTTTGAGAAAAAGTCCCTGCGTGTAGTTGTACCTTTGGACCTTGCAGAAGGATCGTGCTACACGGAGCCACTGCACGACTATGAAAGTGATGATGACTTAGATTGCATCTACAAGATAACCGTGTAAGAGAAAGACTGGGTAAATCCCACCACGGATGGGCAAATATCATGGGAGCACGAAAGCTCCTATACATCGTATTCTGACGAAGAGATGGAGTGATGACAGAATCGGTTACACGAGGTAACCACACTGAATTACTACATGATGACAAGATCGTTGTGCTACGTATTAATGGAAGTAAGGGATCTGCCTACTTATGATGGGTTAAGTGAGGTAGATGCTTTCTTGAACAGATTTGAAAGGGAGGTGCCGGAACAACAACGTTTCTAGGCTTTGAAATGGGTACTGTGTGCGACGCTCGCGAGGTGGTGGGGCACGCACCAAGGAATCTTTGAGGACTAGTGCAAATGCAGGAGAATGATGCGCATGTGTTTTGGGAAGCCTAAGATGCATCTAAAAGATAAGTATGATGAAAGAAATGATCTGCACATGCATCTTTCCTGATGGGTACAGGCATGTTCTAAACAACCTGCATGAATGCACATGGACTTTACATCTGGGAATGCAGTCACTAAACATGTGTGGGTGAGGTAACTGCACAAACGACTCCTCATGTGGGAACTACAGAGGGTGGAAAGAACAAAAGTGCAGAAGGTTATCCATGCAGAAAACTTTAACGAAGTGTGCGAAGCATTGAAGAAGGTATGCAATGTGCAACAAAGTGATTGGGGTATGCACTTACTAGCAGTTCTATGGGCTTATATGAAAACATGCAAGAAATTGACAAGGTAGGCTCCTCCAAGGCTGGAGTGTGGAGCAAATGCTGTAGTCCCAATAGAGTATAAAGTGCCTAGTTCGTGCATAGCAACGCTGGTAGATATGACGGCTCGTAGAGCCTTGGGAGAAGGGATTGCGCAGTTGGAAGAGAATGAAGAAGAACGCTTGGGACCTAATGAAGAGATCCAACAGGGTAATCTTAGGCTCAAAGAACTCATGAATGAAAAAGTTTTCTTGAGGGAGAAAAGTGCTATGGTGGAAGAAGAAGTCAAAAAGCTGGAGGAAGGAATAAATAGGGAGTTTCTTGATAAAAAGGATGGGCTGATACAACGAGATGCACACGATTACGATGATAAATTTGGAAAATACCACCAAGAGTTGATCAGTTTGATGCCTTGGCTTATACTGCATATTACTAAGGGGATCATAGATAGTGGCGCGATGCATATTGTAAAGTGTGTGACACAACCAGTAACAATAAAAGGTGGATGTTTTCCAGGAAAAGTAATGGATGACCGGTTGAAACCCTCTATAAGTGGCACAACCACTTGCTTAGTCATGGGAAGTACAATATTAGCACTCCAGGTAGTTGAAATGAGGCGCGGGACTATAAACTACTCTGCCCGGGAACTACGCGATGTTAGGGTTGCGTGCAAGAGAAAAGTGTCACAAGGTCCGTGACCACGCATGGGGGGTTGTGCTACCACGTGGATTGGCTAGAAAGTGACTGTTATAGTCACTATTCATGATGTGATGCTTGGTTTGAGACCAAATGGAGTGGGTGATAGGCAATTAAGACGAGATTTATGGGCAATATTTGGGAAAATATGCCGTCGAGGGAGCATTAATGGACTGGATTCGGGGGGAAAATTCAAATTCAAATTCAAAAGGCGCTATAAATTACAAAGGGCTGCCCTGCAAACAACACTTGGTCATTTTTTAATTGAGTTGTTGTCCGCCCTGAGTATCTCGAATCGAGACATGTTTCTCCTATGGAGAGCATTGGTTGAGCACCTGAGTGAACGGTTGAGAGATTTATGGGCGAACAAGATGGCAAAAAAGGAAATCACAGAGATGACCACTGAAGAAGCCACATAGGGCTTGACCATAGAAGATGCCCTTAAAGGTGCCGAGATTTTAGCAGAAATCCCTAAATCACTGTGCGTGCCAAGACCAAAGAAGATAAACAATCCATGATTCCGGTGCGTGTGTCCCCTCGAAACTCGTTGCGCACCAAATTAATGATGGAGGAAAAAGGGGAAGTGATTAACCTGGAAACTGATGAGGAGGAAGAAGACCTGGAGGACCTCATAATTGAAGAAGACGGGGATAAGGGCATGGAGGAAGAAACCGAGGTTTCTCACCCTCCAACAAAACTTCCCATGTATGTCCCTCCACGGAAGGGGAAGGCAAAAGTGCCCAAGGACCTCGATGAGAGCAAGAGATCTCTCTAGACTCCACTCCTCCTAGATGACATCATCTCTAAGGACACACACCTGGGACAGGTGCCAAACTTGAAATTTTAATATAGGGATCTCGCTGACCACAAGAAATTCCCTCACCTAGAGACCATGTAGCTCATGAAGCCGAAGTAGAACACCGTGATGGGGGTTATAGAATTTGAGTCAGTAAAGTGTTTCGTGGAGTTGAAAAGTTAGGGTTTATAAACCTGTTCTAGGTGCCACATTACCGCCATGCCCCAGTGACTATCTTCATCATCAGGCAACTCCTATGCCTGGTGCATGATGGGTGTTTATGGCTGGAGGAGCCCATCCCCATCACGAATGACTTAATCCATCACATTACCCGGCTCCCATGTAAAGGAGAGGACCCCGCATACATTTCAAAGGGAAAGAGCAGCGATTTGGCCATCGCAGAGGCCATGAAAAAGAAATATAAGATAGAGAAGAAAAAGAGGGGCTATGCAATCTTCAATATCAACGAAAAATCAGTTAAAGTCATGACTCAGATATTAGCAAGTAAGGTCATGTGGAAGTTCCACGCAGATGAGGTGCCCACATTGGTGGTTGCACTTGCCAAGCATTACGCAGAGGGGGTCTAGTTTAACTGGTATAAATTCTTGTGCAACGAATTCCTGGAGAATTACCACGAGGCACAGGAACAAGGAAAAACGTTCCACTATGCATGGCTTTTGCGGTCCATAGTGCTAGTGGCAGGGGAATTGCCAGAGGACAGCCAGTTCCCCACAATTGCAAGGGATCTCCTGGAGGACACAAAGTACGCTTCGCTATGGGCCACTAAGGATGCGAACCAGATCCACGACAACAAGATATTCTGGGTGTTCATGGAGATGAAAATCAAAATGGGGATTAACCACAAGCCACGGTTATCACCCACTGTCTACAATAGATTGCAAATTTTCGTAGAGTTTAAAGCGGACTTTCACCACATCTACCTCAGGGTGCACAAGGAACCTGTGAAGAAGTGGAACGAGATACCCTACATAGCCACAGATGATGTGATATTCTATGTGCTGGAGACATGGCCGCCAGAATGGCGCGCTCTCGACATCTCTGTGCTAGAAAAGTCGGTTGCACAGAAAAAGGAGGAAAAACTACACGTGGCGCAGTTGGTAGAAAAGAGACGTAAAGAAGTAGCACTAGAAAAATCATTGGAGGCATGGGACGCTGCACACACAGCAGCAAAATAGAAAAAGGCTACAATAGCAGCAACATAGAAAGCAACAAAGAAGGCGTGTGAGGGATAGAAGTCGCCTTTGCCTGAGCAGGAGAAAGAGATGGAAACAGAGGAAGAGGAGGGCAGCACAAACCCACAAAAAACGTCAACAAAATTGAAGTGCCAATGCCCAAGTGAGCAGATGGGGCCAAACAAGAAGGTAAAAGCATCCAAGCTATCTATCGACCCGATCACCCTTACTGAGGGGGATCTGCACAATATAGGGGAGACGATGCACGACGTCACCACAAAGGCCTTCTAGAACTTCGCGGCGGAGAATCAGATTGTGTTGGGGGCCCTCTGAGCACAATTCAGGAGTTGTAGGTCCCCGTTCCTTAGGTTGGTACCCTCTCGACCAACCTCGCAGTAGGAACATCTGCAGCTGAGGAAATGATGCACGCTCGTACAACCAACACAATAGTGCTGCCAAAAGGGGCACTGGTTACAACAAATGAGGTCGATCAGCCTACGGTTAGTACACTGAAGGTGATAGGGATCAATATGGCTGTGTTCCCATGGGAGATGCTCTACATTCTACAGGATGGGATCACTACAGAACTGCGGGCTAGGGAAATCCGCGCGTTGCAGGTGTTGAGTGAGCATAAGATAAACATTGAACAGTTGAGATTGCAGTGCAACAAGGTCGTGTCTCAGAACCGACAGATGGTGTAGATACTTGAAGAAGCCTGCGAGATGGTCCCTGAGCTAGACATCCCAAAAGAAGCACCAATAGAGGCATGCATCTAGAAATTAGCAGTAGGGGTGTGTGAGGCGCGAGAAGAAATGGCCAAGGTTCAGCTGGAGCTGAACCTTCAGATAGCAAAGTTGTGGTTGAAGGCACAACTATCCACTCCTCTAGAAGTAAGGGAACAATGTTCCAATGTTATTACATCGAGGATGGAGGAAATCAACATCACAGTAAGGGACTGCACCAAAATGTTGGAATAATCATTCGAGGTCCTCACCAATCTGTAGGAGGACCTGAAAATTCAACACTTAGAAACAAAGGCGTGTGAGCTACAGTTGCAGTATGAAAACGTCAAATGGACCATGTAGACGGTGGCCCTCACTCAGAGGTTCACATGAATGCAACAGGCGAAAGCGCTTAAGGAGCAAGTAGACACAGCGTGACACAAAGAAATAGTTTTGAAGGCGCACATTTAGCCTTGGATCGACGAGGCCTTCATCATCACATCAACATTTGAAGGCAAGCTCGCGCAGATGCAAGGGACATAGGAACAAATGCAGGGGAGAAGTTCCGACACCGCGGTCTCGGAAAAACACGTTCAAGAGATACATCAGGTAGCTGCTCAGTGCATTTATGACATTGTAGCCATCCAAGCATAGTTGGAGAGTCTCCGCATGAAGATATCTGCATCGACAGAGCGACTCGAGGGCGAGTCATGCTGTATGTTTTGGGGGCTTGTTGGGCATGGAATTCCCCCAAGGCATGTTTTGGGGCTTAAAGCCCAAGTTCTAACTAAGTCTGTTGTAAAGACTCCATGATTTATGGGGGCGGAGTGAAAAGATGGTCAATGAGTCAGAGGGTTGTCCACCCTCATTTTTGTAATGTACAGTCGGTTTGAAATATCTACCCATGGTCCGCGGACCATGGGATTGTATAAATAGAGTGAGGCTCTAAGCATAAGAGACATCAAAGAATCTAATCATGGATCAATGAATCTAAGGAGTCACTGAAGCATCAAGTTGAAGTGTAAGTCGTGTCTTTTGGTCGTAGAGTAGGAGAAGGC